>JAURVB010000772.1:0-62760 GCA_033002965.1 Piper betle
CCACTTGATGCTGGGCTTACAGTGTCGCACTGGTATGCAATTATCACAGGAAGTGACACACATTTAACGTTTTTTTGGGGACAAGTATGAAGTCGCACATTAGATTTGGTGCCTCCTTCATTAACCAGAAAGAGTGTATGTATTTGCTTCGGTAACTTTATAAGTTACTTTTTTTTGTTTTAATTTTTGTTACTTTGAGGTTAGCTTTGGTATTTAAATTAATGTTTCCCTTTTGTAATTTGTTTTGATTCTCCCACCATCGGATAATATTTAAAAAAAAATCTCCCATTTTCTAGTAAAAAGTTCATATATATATATATATGGAAAAAAGATTACTGAATTAGAGTACAGCTTTGTTGGCTATGATAGGAATTTGGATTACAACCCTTAGATGATGATCCGACGGCTCAAATTCAATCCCAAAAAAAAAAAAAAATGGGGGCCCTCTCCCCACCATCCCCTTTCTCCGTTCCAGCATCCACCGGCAAGTCCGCCACTGCCGGCGGAGTCTTTGTCGGCCTCATCAAGGGTGCCGACATCATGTTCCAGCGCTTCGTCACCCTTGTCCCCGTCGAGGTTGGTGTTCATGCTAGCCGCGACGCCTGGCACGGCACTGCCCCTGCTCTGCCTACCACTTGCCCTGCCAAGTTCATATTTTTCCATCGTCGACTACATCGCTGATGTCCACAAAGCTGTCGCCTACGCAAGCCTGCAGCTGTAGTCCTCCTTTGATCACGAATTCGCCCTCCCTCGTTGAGGGGGTTGTCAAGAGGGCGGCCAATCCGGGCAAGTCGTGAGGGCGGTTGACGGCGGGAGCTGGCGGCCAGGGAACGAAGCAGCAGGGACATGGGGAAGGAATGGAGGCGATGGCGAGGCGACGATGGCACTGGCCGGCGGCGGGCGGCAAAACAGGGGCAAAAAGAGACTCATTGCGTGGCAAAGCAGGGGAGAATGAAATGGGAGGGGTAGTTTCATAATAAAATTTACTCGCTGCCGACTCGAGTCAATATTATAAAATAGATCAAAAAAATAAAATAATACAGTCAATTCCATAAAATAAAATAATTTCGTAATCAAAACTTATGGTATTTTAATTTATTTTTTAATATTTTTCGGGATTTATTTCGTAATATTGACTCGTTCGGGAGCGAGTAAAGTTATTGTTACAAAATTACCCCTGCCCATTTCCTTCCCAACTCGTGTCAATATTACGAAATAAATCTTAAAAAATATGAAAAAATATGATGAAATACATCCCGACTCAATCCCGACAAGGGTAGTTTTGTAATAAAAACTTTACTCGATCCTGACTCGAGTCAATATGATGAAATACACACCAAAAAATATAAAAAATACTATAAAATGTAAAAAAATAAAATAATCAAGTTGTAATTGATTTTTTCATTTTATGGTATTTTACTCGATTTTTTCATATTTTTCGACATGTATTTTGTAATATTGACTTAAGTCAGGAGCGAATGAAGATTTTATTACGAAACTACCGCCGGCACCTAAACTCCTTCTTCTCCCCCGCCTATGTTTCCCGCTTCGTCCGTTCCCACTTCATCTGTTTTCCCCGCCATCGCCAGCGACGGTCCGCCAAGCCCATCGCGCAGTCCACCCCCTCTTCCTCCGCCGCCACGTCCACTGTTGGCATCTCCTCCATCGACGCCTCCGACCCAGTCTATGTCATCTGAAGGTGCAGCTATTTAGACGCCTCCGAGGACAAAGCTTCCTCTGTTTCTCCCGCCAACGGCAGTCCTCCAAACACACCGTGGAGTCCACCTCCTCCTCCGCTGCCACACCCACATTTGTCAGCACCTCCATTGACTCCATGGACGCTAGCTACGTCTTCTGAAGCTGCAGTATTTTGGACAACTCCACCGGCATTTGCATCGCCTCCTCTGTTTCCAGCCAGCAACTTCAGCCTCAGAATTTGGATTCTCTCACCACCTTGTTGGGTTGCCACCCTTCTCGCAGGAGGTCTGGTGTTGCAGTTTATACGGTTATGTTACGCAATTTATATGTTTATATTATTCATCGACGGTGGAGCGGCTCAAATGAAGGTACCGCCTTTGGCCTGCTTATAATCAAACGATGGCAGGGGAAGTGGATTGGGCGAATGAAAGTGAGACAAAATCTCCGCTCTCGCCCCTCCGCCCTTCTCCTTCTCCTTCCTCTCGAGAAATAACCCGGACCTGCCGAATCCTCCGGGTGATGAAGAAGCCCCGATGTCCTCGGCATGAAACAGAGCTTGGCCCAGCCAACCTGTGGTGCAACGCAGGCACAGCAGGGGCTGTGGCCGGTATGAGCTCCTTGGCGGGGACAGGGGGACGAAGCGCTGGAATGATGCCGGCGCCCTCGATGAGGCCGAAGAGGACTCTGCCGGTGATGGCGGACTTGATGGTGAAGCAAAAGTAAGCAAGCGCAACAGATTTCTCATCGAAACAGATGCAGAGGGACGAGATTTTTATCCCAGCTTCGTCGGATCTCCGAATCGGGTGGCTCTAAACAAACTCGAGCACAGCCATGTTGGCTGTGCTCTATTACAGGAATCTTTTCCTCGATATATATATCCTAGATGGTCAAGAATTAATTGGTTCATTTATCTTTTTTTTTCTTTATTATAAATAATTCTAACATTCCATTTGAATAAAATAAAAGTGACATTTCATTTGACTTGAATGGTTGTAACTTGTGATATTCTCTAGATTTTTCATCATGCATGTAAAATTATATTAGAATAGTGGTTGTTGTAAATATAAATTATAAATTTGTTTCACTCATTTAATCTGAATCAAGGTAGATTCATACTCATATAATCTAAGCAATATATTTAAAACTAACATGATATTAATAAAAAGTGAATTTAATTTCACTGAAAAGTATGATGCCTCAAGATTATTGTTCCAATATTTGTTTACGAGATAGGTATACAACATTCTTAAAGAATGTTTCTTTCTGTTCGACCTTTATTAGCATGTATGGGAGTCAAAATCTTAATATGTGGCAGATTTACTGCTGCTTTCCCTAATTTTGTCCCTACGTTGTGTGGGCGTCCTTTGTATCCATCATTTAAATGATTGTTGTGTTAAGTATTTAATAAGTCTCACCAAAATAACAAGTTAAAATGGTCTCACTAAAGGCCTACGTTGTATGTGTATGTTGTATTTTTGGTATACTTTGTTATGTATGTGTTTGTGCTCCTAGTTGAGCCCCTAAAAATATTTTATAAAATTTGTAAAAATTGTATGACTCCCTAATTGTGTACTTCCAACATGTAATATTTGTGTTTATGTAAAATTTGTTTAGGATGTTAAATAGTTCAGATTTTGAGAGTGCAAATGAATGTGGAGTGTAACCCTAATTCTTTAGCTTTGGTTGCAAAATTTGTTGAGCCTATTGTAAGTGGTCAAATTTTATGAAATTCCATCCAGACCTTAGGATATGTCCTAGTAAGTTCTATCTAAAATTTTAATTCAATAGAAATTCCCCAAGCCATTGAGGTCCCACCAGCTTTAGAAATTCCTTGCCTAGTGCCTACTCTACCCAAGCTCAGTTAAGCCCATTTACTTGGCATTTGGACCTGATCTTTACTGGGCCCAATCCCACGGTGTTGACTAACCATACCTTTTTCCAAGGCTCATTTGGCGTCACCAAGCTGAGGAACAAGATTTACGAAAATTCGTGAGCAGCCCAAGAACACTGTTCCTACCACCTTAGCTTGACTTAGTGGGACATGTTTGCCACATTGGCCTGTGGGCCACTGCTTGGTAATTTTACCCCAAATCCATAGAGTGGCAGAGTCCACAGGTCTAAATTTAAACCCATAAAGACACCAATTGACCCATCTAAAATATTGTCTAGTTAAGTTTGTTCAACGAAACCATAATATGAAACTTAAGTGTGCTTGCAAAACAAGACCCTAATTTAGGTTACCTAATAAAGTTTAACACTTCACTTAGTAAGATAATCAAGAAAGATTTTTGAGTTGTGCATGTAAGGGGCATTGCATTAGTTTGCGTGCTGATGTGATCCTATCGTGAGATTCTAGTTTCATCTCTTTGGTAGGATACGCTGAGTGAGCTCATCGAGTTAGGACAAGGAGCTCGACTCACCCAAGTCCATAGGACTCTTCTTCTTCATCTGTGCTTTGCTCCACGAGTGTGGTTTTCACTGAGTTTTAGATGTAGGACTGCGTTGACGGTGTTTTATTGGATCCCTCCATTGTTGGCCCATTTAGATGAGTTTTTCGGCAATTTAATAAAACTTTAAGGATGAGAACCCTTGATGGTTTCAAACTAAAAGATCCAAACAGCCTATGATATAAGCCACTACCTAAACTTATTATATAAGTATATGAGTTTTACGATCTTCATGAATATGAGAGTAAGAGGTATGGGTAGTGCAATGTAAGTATGGTACTACGAATGCAGCGCATTTCCAAAAATTATGGTACTATCATTGTTTCGAGCCACTTAAGTACCATGACAGACAATATATGTAGGATGTGAAGATGTAGGCAATAAGTATATATGCAAGTATGAAGTCATTGATTTGATCTGACATGTTTTATGATATTTGGCTGTGCCAGCCTAAGCTTATAGCCTTATGATGTATCTTAAAGTTTTATGATTTCTAATGAGTATTACGATACTCATTTGCAAGTATTGTTTTATTAATAGTTATTTTCAGACTTGTAGTCCAGGTTGTTTGATTACTGACAATTTTCCTATATCTACGTAGGTGAGTATTCATGTCAGTGATCAGTGGAAGTGGACGGATCGAGAGGCTTATGCTGGGGGATGGTACCATGTGTATGTATTGTGCTGAGTAGTGTATTGAATTTATGTAATTGGGTTGTATGACTTATGCATATCGGGTTTGTGATCTGATGTATTAGGAGTATATGAGATTATGTGATGTATGTATTGTGGGCGGGTGCCTAAGGCCTGTTGTGGTATGTTAGTTAAGTTACGTATGGCCTATGTGTTTTCATTTTTATTATCATTAATAAGGTCATGCAGGGTTTTAATTTAGGGGTAAAGGTTAACAATTGTCTACAGGGTGCATGAGACTCAAAGTCCTGGAATATGACGAGAAACAATTAAGATACACGGGACAAATTTGGCTTCAGCTCTGTATGTGTGTCTGGTGTATGTGTGATAGAGAAACATGGACTGGAGGAGCTTACTGTTCATACTCCTTGAAGGGTATGTGCCCTAACATGCAATGATGCCTCATGTATTTAATTACTATGCACGGGAGTATATAACCACGACCCAATATTTACTTTAATACAAGGTCAACATCATCTAAGAATGTTGCCTAACCCAAAGGTTGAAACTTATTATAAGAATTGAATCATGCATATGTATTATAAAACTTAACATCCTATCTGATTGAGATTGCCTTCGATGGCTCAGAGTGATCATTACATTTGTAACCACTTTCATCAGCTGAGGTGCTTTCATGACCTGATGCTCATATTAAGAGCCTTAAGTGTAAGAGTTTTCCTATGGTTGTATGATTAGTATACATTGTATGAAAACCCAGTAAGGTTACCGTCTTAAGCCACCATGAGGAATAAGATAGACTTCTGTAAAGTTTGTACACCGGTAGTTCAACGAATAGCTTTCAGAATTATAACATCAAGATTCGATCCATTCTTCAGGTTGAATTGGGATGTTACAACTATTGTAGAATATTTTACACCCTAGCTTATTGTGAAATTAAATTAATTAAGTGGTTAATTGATTTAATGTTAATTGGTTCCAAGTGCATGGTTAAATCATATTTATACTTATTTATATTTATGATACATGATGAAATTTTATGATATATAAATGTACATGATAGTAATGATGGTCATGATATAATGTTAATTGTTCTTATCGATATTTATTCGGCTTAATCATACTTCCTTATTATTTGTTTACTACATATACAAGTAGATGACTCAGTACTGGTAATTTAGTGTTGAGCAGACAAAGGTAATCTTTGTATGCAAGTATATGAAGTGTGTAAGGAGAACTATGGAATGGAGAATAAGCATAGTTATCGTCATTTTATTAGCTTATATTATATTTTATTACATTAAGAACAATAAATGTGGAGACTTTTATTAGGTTGCTGAGTTAGTACATTGGACTTGGATATATTATTATTATTATTTTATGGACTTATTATTAGTATATCATTTGGTTATTGACAATTCTTGCTTATTTAATATTTTGTATGTATTCATGGTACCCAATTATTCAGTTACCCTTATTAGGTGATGGTTTGCCTTTTGGATTAGTTATTTATGAAAAGGATGTGTCATTATAGCTTGTATCACCCGGTTTGTCAATTTTCCATGTGTATATGGTAGGTTTACCTTGTCAAAATATTCAAGATGTACCCCATCCCATGAAGATAGATTAATAGGTTAACTAAGGTATTTCAGAGATGTTTCGTTAGAACTTGTATTTAAATGTTGTTATTGCGTTCAATGAACCAAAGTTATGAGCATTAATGGATATTGGGGGTAATAAATCATGATTTTTATGAAATTTATGAAGCGAATAGATTGGACATGCTAGCTTCAAAATTTTATAACTCATCATGTACATATTAATAAAGATACATATTAACAATAAGTTATGAAACTTTAGGGGTGAAAGTAGACATTCTAAAGTTTCAAACATATCAAGATTCATTCAATTTTAAGTACGATAAAGAAAGTTATGTGGTTTTGAATTCAATAAACCTAGAGAAAGTAATTATGGGATTGATAATCAAGGAAGTTATAAAAGATGCAAATAGTCATGAGCACAAGTTATTGAGCTAGGAAGGTCATGGTGTATAACATGAATATGGTTAAGTAATAATCAAGTTCAAATTAAGAGTATCTGAGCCAATGAAGTGCATGATTAAAAAGGTTGAACCAAGGTCTTGATAGATTCAAGATATTTTAGTTGCACTAGGAGAGTTTTTCACACTTCATCTAAGGTTGGAATATGTTAAATTCTCTAGATTATGATGTGAACAATGAAATAGGCACACAGACAGTTATGTAGACATACGGACAATATGAACAATAAGATATTTATTGGACTACCTAAAGGTTTAATTTATATCAAATAAGAGAATTAATCCAAAATTTGCAGTAACTCCAATAGAGGTCATCTTTAGACTTCAAATTGGAATGCAATAGAAGTAGTTAGTGAGTTTCTTAATCAGACTAACCAAGTAGAACTTGTTCACTTGGAGACCCGATTATGGGATAAGAAGACCCGCATAGGAGAAATAAGTATAATTAAGGACTAAGGGAAAAACCTTTCGTCTAGAAATACTTCTAATTCCCTAAACCTTAGATCCTCAATTTCTCAAAAATTCCTGCCACTCTTCTCCTTCTTTTCCCTCTTCTTCTTCTTTCTTTAGTGGAAAACCCTGATGTATTCATGGGAAAGAGAAGGAACAAGGATTTTAAGAAGTTTTCAAGATAACAAACATCTAAGAGAAGGTAAGTAAATATAATTTATATCTTAAGTTATAGTAGATCATGCATATATATCATTAATTATGATGTGGTGTGATTTGTTTGAAGGATTTATGTGTGGATCATGTGAAAGTTTATATTTTTATACTAGTTTTATGGTAGAATATGATGAATTCTTGATAATATATTAGAATTATGATTATGATTATGAATTTTTTGTATAAATTAAGATTAAAGTTATATTCAAATGTTTAGATGTATGTTGAATAAGTGTTGTGAAAAAGTTAAAATTTTTCCATGTTTAGTAAAAAAGTTGATAGTTTCTATTCTTTGATTATTAAAATTCTAATAGAAACATGACTCAAAGATGATACATGAATTATTATAAGGGAAATACAGTAGAATTTAGAAAAATCATGCGGGTTATAATTTGTAAATCTTGAAATAATCTTTCCAACACAACAAGAATCATCTAAATCAGAGTTGTATTTTAGTTGTTATGTTCGATTTACTTCACAGGTAAAATTGTTCAGTTTCATATCTGAGTCCTAGTTGACTTAGGAGTTATAATTGTCTATTAAAACTTATATTAAGCATGCCCAAGTGATTCCTAAAAGCTAGAAAAAAAGTTCCAAAAATAAGATGAAGTTACCTTTTTCTATTTTTTATGGACATGTTTGTGATTGGTTATTATTAAATTATTAATTAAATTTGTTAACAATAAATGATATTCATTAGGTATTATCATGATAATATTGGTCTAAATAACTACTACCATTATGCTATAAAGGCCCTATGATATATACGGTATAAAATTATGATTGGTTTACTATAATAATTTATGACAAATGTCTAGGGTTAATTTTATGGTCTTTCTAATGATAAATATTTATATGAAACATGATACAATTCTATTGATCTTGATATAAGTAAGAATGAATGAATGACAGTAAAAGTATGAATGAAGTGTGGATTATATTTGCTTATGACTATGATGTTAGAACTAATCTGTTCATGTATGTCATAACATTCATACACAATCATGTAGGCTTGGATGAGTAAATGATAGTAGGCTTCTGTGATTGTTCAGGCTAGGGGCACGTTACAAATGAGCTTTAGGACTTTGCCATGATATTCATGTCCATTTATTCGTTATTTGGGGAGTTTTAAGATCCCTAGTTTTACATGATTTGCCGATTTAGACATATGATTAGTTGGACAGTGTTTTCAATTGAAAACAAAATAGATGATATGATTAAACATGATAAGAAGTAAATAAGATACGACAAATTACTAAGACATGTTTTTCTATTTTGACAGGTTATGTTTAGGCATTAGGCTGACAACTTAGCTGTGTGCAGTGGAAATAAGGTATGCGAGAACCTAGACCTCATGACTATTTCTCGATATGTTTATGGTTGGTTCCAGTAGATGCACTATTCTGGTGATTGCGATAAACACTTCTTAACGGGCCTCTATATATGGTTGAGTTTAAAAAATTTATGCTCTCCGCATGCTACTATCTCTTCAATCCATGTGATCACTTGTGAGTTTACTTTATGATGTTGAGTTTGGCATGTTCAAGTCATTCTGAACTGAGTTATGTGTAAAATCAATATGTATTAGGTTCATTTAATGAACTAAGTATAAATAAGGTAATCAGTTGCTCAATTAATTTTAAATTGACTTGATCGTGATATGTGTATGCAATCTATGATTTTAATTATATCATGTTATGTTAAATGTATGATCTTTTTATTGCACTTTATGAATAGAATAATGTTATGTTTAGTAATTACTCAAAAGTAATAGGTATTTATATAGTTTAAAGATCGGTTTTTATACGTGTTTTGATTTAAGTTATATGACAAATGTTTAGTTGTGGGCATAATATCATTAGTGATACTAAGCAGACAATGTAATGTTGCTCACAAGTACGAAGCTAAAATATGAAGGTGATATGTAGAACCTAAGCCTCAGGAGTTCTTTTGCCGTAATAACTAGAAGACTTTGTGGACGAGCATGTTGAACACAAAAGACAAGTATGAGAATTTTTTTACCTTATGATTATGTGATAAATGTTAGTTGTATAGTTTTGATATTTGGTAGCAATGACTCATAGAAATTATTTCGTTGTGATGTTTTATTTGTTTTATGTTATGCATGCGCACTGGTAGGATATGCCCTCATTTAGGGTTCATGTATGTTGAGAAAACCTATGTCGTCACATGTTTATAACATTCCGGTGCGTTGATGGCGGGAAACAGAATTATCAATGAACAACTTAAGTAGTTGCTGCAAGAACATAATGCATAGAGTTAGGCTCAGTTGCAGGAGATTTAGAACCTTAATGCTACACTAAATCAGATGGCACAAGGGTGGGTTCCAAGCTATCAATCGATTGTTGGTGAACCAAGCAGCCCACCATGGGGCAACTGATGTGGGCCATGAGTATAGAGAGCAACCTCCAATCAAAGCACTTGATCTTCTTGTGGTCTCAGCTGACCCAGTTTTGCAGCCACCATCTACACCACCGATTGTACCACAAGCTACACTAGACATGGTTAGAAATGAACCAACTCCAAAGAATTAGTTGCTTGTCATGTTGGATTATTTTTCAATGTTGGTTTTACTCTTATAATAGTCTAAAGAGTGGAATCGACATTGGAAAAAGTTACCTCGATTAGCTGGTAAGGGCGAATTGATCAAATTTGGTCAAATGTAGCATTCTAAATGCTCTAAGTAGGGGCTATGACGTGAATAAGCATTTCTCTGGCCTTATTAAGAAGCTTGAATGGTGATTAAGGAGAGTGAGAAGCTGCGAAGGAGTGCACAAGATCTTATTGAGGACTTTTTCTTCACCAAAAACCTAAAGAGACGACCCACCTCTCTTCCCTCTTGTTGGGTTTATCCCACATCGGTCGTATAGGGTGTTGGTGACATGTAATATAGGCTAATGGGAAAGCTTTATTTCTTAAGCTAGCTTTTGGATTAAGAGAGGCTCGTGACATTTGTTGCAAGTCCATTTTGGGGCCCGTAGGGCCTACCAATGGTATTAGAACCAAGTGGGATTTGGTGTTGGCCTATGCCGATTGTGGAAGTTTCCTTCATGGGTTCCACCTGATGATTTGAGGAATTTGCCAGGTAGATGCCATCTGATGAAAGTGAGTCTGCCAGATGCTGATGATTTCAGATTGCCCGATGTGTGAAGAGGAATTGTTGGGTTTATTCCACATTTGTTGTAGAGGGTTGGTGACTTGTATATAGGCTAATGGGAAAGCCTTATTCCCTGAGCTAGCTTCTGGATTCAGAGAGGCTTGTGACACCTATTGCAAGTTCTTTTAGGGGCCCATAGAGCTTAACACCTCATACACTTTTTCCTCCTCTTCTCTTGGTCCTTGGCTGCTACTTCATCCTTCCTAGTGTTGAGATAAATCATCCTTATTTGAAAACAAGTGAAGACGAGGTTAATAATTCAACTTTAACACAATTACTTCATGCATCATGTGCATATTCATGTTGTGTTTTATTGAATATATATGTGACCATGTGTATTCATGATTGATCAATGATTATTTAATTATTTCATGCATGTACATCATAATTGGGACAATGAATACAATTGTGATGGAGGTGATTAGGTTTAATCAATGTATAAACCAATTTTGTATTGTTCAAGGCCTAAAAGGACAAGTTGAGTAAAAGTAATGAAAGGACCTATTTTTATTTGACAATTTGCATTCTTAACTCTTAATTTGGATGTAAATAATAGGTCTATAAGGTTTCATCATCAGTTCTGAACAAGTTTGAGTAGTTTCTTAGAAAAATCCTAGTTAAACTAAGAAGGTTTTACCTTCGTTGAGAACTTTACAAGTTTAGATGTAGGCCTCGAAATTAAAAATCATTTTAGGGAATGTTAATTGAGGTGGTAGGAGGCTAGGGTTATAATTTCATGAATTTTGGATGCTGTTGAATCCTTCAACCAATGAAATGCCAAGGTGCACTAAGCTGGAACACCCAAAGCGATGAGGTGAATGCCTAGGCATTGGGAGTCAAAACGCTTGAGTGCCTCAAGACAAAAATAAATTATTTGTTTTAATTATAAATTGTTTATGATTATTAATGCATTAATTGAGATTGTTTAATGTTTTTAATGTTATGATTGTGTATATATGTGATTGATGGACAAATTATTATGGTTAAATGATGAATCATTGGTCATAGCATATCATGCATGCAGAAATGTGCATTCTAGTTGGGTAGGGATATTGATTTGTTTATTTTATTGCTTAGATTAGGTGGTGAAAAGATGTGAACGGTTTAGTTGAATCGTGATTTGAGGCTTATGAAAAGATGTGAAAAAATCTAATGGGTGTTAGGTGATGTAGTTGAAGACTAAAATGGAAACTAAAATACATGGTTTTGTTGTTTTCATAATGTTAGGGACTAGAATTAATAAATTAAATTGACCGGGAATTGGTTAAACTGACGGTTCATACCGATAAAACTTTAGGCATCCACACTAGCCAGTGCCGAAGTTGAGAAGTTATCGTATATACATGTAGCTCTTACGATCATTTACGGGGAGTGTATTGAAGGGTTTCATGACTGATCATCATGTAAAACCCATGAGTTGAGATGCAAATTCAAAAATTGCTCATGAATAAGGGAAAGTTAATATTCTAAAGACATGGTTAATAATGAATGTTTTCTTATGTTTAATTGTTGTGAAAAGATGAGCTGCTGATGCATGTGGTACATGCCATTAAATTAGTGGGTAATTCATTAAACATGAATGTATAAATGCACTACAAAGGTGTATAACTGAGATAAATTGTTCAAAGAAAATCATCACAAAGGATGGTAAATCCCACATTGATAAAAGGAATGAAGCTATTATAATGGATAGTAAATTCTAGATGTAGAAGAGATGAAAGGGTTAAGGCTATTATGGAGTAGTTACTATAACACCCTAATTTCTGTTCACATAAGAGCCGAATCAGAAATGTTACGATCGAGTCGAGTCATGTTTAAAGTTGTCGGTCGGTATGAATCAATTGATAAAATAGATCAAAACAACATTCTAGGTGTCATGAGAATGGAAGACAATATTAAACACACGTCAAAACACATCGAAAATAAATAAAAGTAAGAAAGTAAATATGTGTTGAGCTCAAGTATGTGTAGCATTTATCTGTCCTCCCTCCAAAGTAGACTTAGGATTTCCATGACCTACATATATTATATGAAAACCGTTAGTAACGAATGTTATTGGTCCGAAAAATAACTAATAAATCTGGCAAATGGGTATTCCATTAACCATGAAAACTTATGAAACTTCAAGATAGCCTCACACTGGGTGGTAAGTAAACATACTTAAGCAATTGCCGGCTCACATGCATGGATGCATACATAAAATGCTTACACCCTCACACCTTCCATATCACCCGCCATGGTACACGAGTGGCAAAAAGAGTAATTAAGTCAGTGCCACATATTCCGGAAATGCGCTGCAATACGCAGTACCATCATACACCGCACTACCTCATGGTTTGAAGGAGTACTAGTGTGATTCATATATATCTCCATACCGCTCACTCTCTTATTTATGAAATCCGTAAAAATACGCGTACTTATATAATAGGCTTAGGAAAGAGGCTTATATCATAAATTTCTAGAGTTTAAGTTCAAAAACCAACAAGGGATCTCATCCTTGTAGTTTTATTAAACATGCGTAGAAAATATGGCTAAATGGCCCAACATTGGAGGGATCCGATAAACTCTCGCCGTTGCCGGCATACGTATAAAACATGATCAAACTCTATGCACAAGGAGTCAAGTAGAGAGAGAGAGAGTCCTACGGACCTGTGGTCCAAGCTCCAAGCGTATTTGCACAACTACGGTGAGCTCGGACTCTGGAACCTACATCAGAACCCACTACTAAGTAAAATACTAAAATCCCTATATGATACATGCTCGTGGTGTTATCATCAATACATCCTAATAAAAAGACATACTAAATAAACATACCGCTAAACACACAACACGTAAATCGAGACATAATAAAGAGAATAACTAATACCAAATAATAAATAAATAAATGCATACAATCATGAATAAATAGATAGATAATAAATACATAAAAATTATAAATACTCTAATAATTAAATAATAATATCATATACTATATACATAAATCATGGTTGCATGAATCGGAATCGGAATCGGAATCGGTTTTCCAAGGAGTCGGAGTCGGAATCGGAATCGGAATCGGTCTGAATCGGCCAAGAATCGGTTCAGTTGAATCGGTCCAAATTAATTTAATCGGTCATATATAATAATTTGACAATTTATAATATAAATATATTAAAATTGCGTATTGATGTTATTTTGATATTATTCTGTGTATTATAGTTTCTGATATTTTTAAATATTTTTTAAGATTTTTTTAAAATTATTTAGAATTAATTATTATTTTTGACTCGAGTTAGACTCGAGTCAACTTTTAATTACAAGAATGCCACTCTTTACCTCCCCCGCCGCCGCTGGCCCGGTCGGCGGCGAGTCTCACGGCGGTGATGTCGGAGGATGTCGGCAGCCCGGTCGGACAAACAGTCGGCGGCCCGTAGCCGACGGCGAGGCGGCCCGGAGCCGGCGGCGAGTCGGGTTGGATTGTCGATCACCAATAATTACCAATCTCTTTATGTCAAAGGTTGATTGTCGATGAAGCATATCTGAAGTTTTCTCACACTATAGCTCACAACCTTTTTCAAACTCTTTAGCACATGAACACATCAATCACTCTTGAATGTTAAGATTTGCAATATTGGCACCAACCTTACAATCACCAAGCTTCCTCCTTTTATAGATTTCTTCAAAGTTTGAACAGCCAACAATTCAAATTCAAACGTAGAAGGCTCCTCCCATTGAATGAAACTCTCCAAACTCCTATGGAGACTTCAATGAAGTGGTTGATTACCTTGACCAACTAGAAACTCCTTTGCAGAAGTCCCATGGTTTTCCATTGATCTTCACAAACCGTTAAAAATGATCAAGACGAAGTCCAAAATCAAATAAATACTTCAAATGTCCAATTTTCAATCTCAATCCAACAAAGAAAGAATGGAAGAAAAAAGACACAAACCTTAGGAGCCTCTAACAAGCCTTCCTTTTCAAACACCGAGTGCCAAGGATCATAGCCAACCAGTGCCAAACACCCTCGGAGCAACCTACTAAGTCTTGGACTTGTCCATTTCATATTTTGATGCTGAAACATTGATCATGTTGATTGCATGATAATTTGCTCTAATATAAGGTTCGGATGAACTATAGCAACGTTATTCAAAGTTTAATTGCACATGGAATAATTAGGAAATGTGGTAACATTTCAGATTGTACATGGACTTAGACATAAAGCTTATTGGACTTGGACATGATCTCCGTTATTAAATCTTGTGCATGAACTTGGATAGAAAAGAAAGCTTTGATGGACCTTGAAGACTAGATTGTAAATGAGGAGCCTAAGGTTTTGATGATAGTTGAACATATTTGAATTTAAACTTGAGAGGAAAATTGTGTACAAGTTTGGAGGAGCCTACATTACATTAATATTCAAGTGGTTGGATGGTGCGTAAAGCTATGGACTTATATGGCTATATAAAGAGCTTAGTGCATGATGAAAAGGATGCCCATTATCTGAATATTCAATAAAGTGGAAGTAAGTTTGAAAAAGGTTGAGAGCTATATTGGATAAAGGCAGCTTTAGGATAAAGCTTCATTCTTCAATCTTATGGTTTCAAGAGATTGTGCTATCTTTGGAGTACATTGTATCTCTTTGTTCGAATAATTTCAATGACATGCAAGTATATACGGTCGAAACAAATAATATAATGATAAATTCAAATATCGTCCCACAGATAGATGAATTTCCTTAAACTAATTAAAAAACATTGAATTAAAAACAAAATAGAAACAATAGACTTGAATAAATCTAAGTAATAACTTTAAATTAAAGAAAGAGTTATAATGATAAAATTCGTTCTAGAGTCAAATTTCCCTTAACAAGAATTTGATATTCATCAAATCTTACTCTTATCTTTTATTCCCTTAGATTGTCGATCTAGGATAATTATATGATATGGTGGCTCCCACTTCTTCATGCTTCTATTATTTTGCCTCAATTTCTACCTCCCAGTGATAATTGATTAATCAACAAAATAACGCATTAAGATTTGCCTTACAATCGCATACGGTGTTGTGTATCTCCCGACCACAATGACAAACAAGTCAAAAGACTCATCGTATGATGAATTATCAATGACTAATCTAATTAATTTCTCCCAAAATCTAATTAAACCTCATAATATAAGAAATAGGCAATCAATCTATTCTTAGTATTAAGAACATGATAATTTAAACAATCCGATTGAATAAAAGAGTAAGAGGTTGAAATGACTTCAATTAAATCATGTTAAGTTCCATTCTTCTCTAAAACGAAATACACAATTATTCCATATTAAAAATAGAAAATATTATAAAGAAGAAACTCCTTTTCATTATGAAAGGGAAAGAATTACAAAAACTAGAACTACTTCTAAGCCAAAAGTTGAGATATCTCAAACAACAAATGACCACCCCTTTATATTGAAGATGAGATGGCCACAAGATACATGAATTGAAGGAGGTTTTTTGCAAATCAATGTATTCAAATTGATTATGATGTCCATTCAAATTTCCAACTCCTCGACATACTCAACGGCCAAAGCAATGTACATCAATCCTCATCGAGCTTTGTGAACTCCTTGTAGTAACCATTGGGTGGCCATGACTTTTCAATTCCAAAGCTTAATTTATTTCATCTCTTTCTGCATTAAAACTCTAAAATTAAGCACATCTCATAAAATATTAATTAACTAGAATAAAACGAGAAATATCACCTAATTAATAATGTTTATACCTGGGAACTACAAAATCATATTAAAAACATAGGTAAATATTATATACTTTAAACACTTAACACTCTTGTGTGTTGTAAATGATCTTATGGATCTTGAGTGGACCAATTGTAAACAAATCGGTTGTGAATGGTGTGTGAGGTTGGTGTATGATTACACTAGTGGTCGTGTACACTTTGTTTACAAAGTGTGGTGAAGTGTTGTAATTGTAAGTGTCGATTTGGCTTGTGAAGTTGAGCTTGAGATCAAGGGGAGAAGGACAAGCATGGTTTGTGAAGTCGACTCAGAGTTGAGTGGAGTAAAGGACAAGTAGCCTGTGAAGCAATTGGGTCTTGCTTAGTGAAGGACAAGTGGTTTGTACACTTAAGTTGTAACACACATTCGGTATGGCTACAGTGAAGCACAGAAGACCTATCTAATCATAGGGTACAGTAGTGTATAAGAGAGGAGTACGAGTTCAGAACCTCTTTAAAAATTCTTGTGTTTGATTTCTTGTCCTTACTTTTTTATTCTTTAATTGGTTTTGGCTTATATACAAATTGTTGCAACTTGTGTGGTTCGACTAATTCACTAACACTTGTGATTATTTGTATATAATCACTTATATTTATTAAGTATCTCGACAGGACAAGATCCTTGAGTTAACATATTTCTATACTAACTATTTTGTTAATTGTTTTAATTTTAGATTGCATGTTGAAAATTTTCCTTCACATTGTACCTTGAAGCTAGAATTCTTCTCAAGCTCATGCCTTGAACCAAGGGAGCTTTCCAAGCAAACACTCTCTTTCTCTATGCCAAGTGCTTCACACATACTCCCACACCTTGGGAGTTTACAAATCAGTTCAATGACACTTGAGCAATGTCTTACACAAGAGCCAAAGCCTAAGAATACAAGCTAATAGGTAAAGCCAATCATAGTACAAGCTAATATGTAAAGCCAATCATAATATAAGCTTGAGCTTTCCAAATTGATCCAAGAGAGTTTAGGGGTTCATTCAACAGCAAAAGGTATTCAAAACACAATCCCCAAGGCCCTATTTATAGGTATCCAATGCCTCTCCAAAAATAGTAACCGTTGGGGTTTAAATCTCCCTCTTTTGATTATTCCAACAGCTAGTTTTGGCAATTTTTCTATAATGATTGGCTATCAAACGCTTGACCAAATATCTGCTGATTGTTCACTTTAAAGTAGCCATGCCATCTTTGGCTGCCAAATCTGCAATCGAAGCTCTACCAAAGTTTCCTCAACTTCATATATACTTTTACCTCATCAGCCCTCCGGTCCCTACACCGTCTTTGGTTGTTGAACCTTGCCGGAAGGTCTGCCAAAGTTTGACTTTACAGAATTTCTTACCAAGCCCTAGATATTTTGTGTCTGAACCACTGACTGAAGGTCTGCCAAAGGCCTTCTGTAAAACCTCATTTTTGGGTTAGGGTTTTACCCGATTTTAGTTTTGTCTAGTTCGGGCAGTCTCGAGTCAATTCGAGCGAGCTCGAGCCAGAATAATATTAAGAATATGAGTATGAGGCTCAGATGGCCGTATGAGCATGTTATAGTGGCTTATATGCAATTCTTATACCACAAACTATTTGTGAAGATCACTTATCCCTCAAATTATTTTACTTTACTTATTAATCCCCATTATTAGTGGCATAGACTTTATAATGGTCTAAACATGGATACAATCTATAATAGCCTTCCTTTCACACTCATATTACTTTTGGTACACGAAATAAACATTTTTTAGACATGCCTCTTATCACTGGATTATCATGACTATAGGTAGCAAACTAAGGAAAGAAATATCATTTTGCAGTCACAAATATAGTTGAAAGTAACTAAAAGTAGTAGGAGGTAGTTCTGCTTTGAGGATCTTAGTGGAGAAGAAGAGATCATTCTCATACTATCCTCGTGGTCATAACAACACACTTAATATGAATTACATGCTATGGTAGATAGATATTCACATAGAATAGAAGTAACATAGAGTGTATGCCCTTTATCAACACCATACAAATTTATGTCCAATTACCACTTAGGCAATCAACTTGAGACAACTAACACAATTACAACTAATGCAAACTATCTAAGTGTCTTGTTTGGTTATATGGGATTATAGTTGAGTGAAATCACATCGACCATGTTTGTAAACAGTCTCATGTCAATCTTTCACTGAGGCGACATACCTCACTTCAAGAACTGATGTCTCATCTCTTAATGCTACTCAAGGCCTAGAGGTGAATGCACGGTGAGAGAGGCATTCATTACATTTGACATATTATTTTTGGTGTTAGTGAACATACATTATGCAAAATCATTACATGTTTTGGCATACACATCATCAAATATGTAGGATAACTTCAACATCTCATAAAATATCACAAAAAATCATTTTAAAAACTGTTTATCTCAACAAATGAAACCTTTTGTGTGGTAGCATAAAATAACATTACAATAATGTTTTCAAAAGCAATATTATTCAAGATATCATATTATTTGATATATTGGGATTAAAATTTATTCCTTCTCAATGATAGCAATAAAATTGCCTCCTCTCAAAATGAAATAATTCTCTATAGTGTGTAAAACCATTTCTCTCAAATTATTTCATACTTCACTAGCTAGCAGAGCACTAAGGTCTCCATTAGATGCAAAACACTAAGTTAGGCATTTATCATGAATAATGTATGTCAAACCCAATCCATCAGCCCGGTGTTTTATGTTTACTTTTTTAGTGGCTCGATCCAAGTAGCACGTGATTGGCCCGGTTCGATCAATTTGGTGCTATGTAATGACCCAGCCCAGAGTACAACGTAATGGGCTAAGTCATTTCTTTAAAATGGGTACCCCGAAAGTTAAAGATCTATAGTCCATTCCCACTTATAAACAGGATCTTCTCCCAGTAGGTATTAGATGTGGGACTAAGTTGAGGGATCTCACAATCCACCCACCTTAGGGAATTTCGTCCCCGAAATGCCTATTCTTGGCCCGTTGCTAGCCCCAACCCACGTCCTTTCTGGCCCGTGACCGGCAGCCTAGCCAACGTTTCTAGGTCTTGGCCCGTTGCTAACCCCAGCCCATGACCTTTTTTGGCCCGTGACCGGCAGCCTAGCCAATGTCCCTTGTCCATCCCACCATCTAACACGGAACCAGGTCGGCTCTGATACCACCTGTAACGACCCGCCATTTTTCATGATAATATTGTGGGCCTAACTGGCTAGGTGTTACTCAAAATTAAAGCAATTATGTCAAACATTATTAGAAATCATAACTTATAATAAAATCCCACAGTCTTGGACCGTTTCCCAGCAGCCACACTTATTCCTCAATTAAATAACAAAAAGGAGTCCTCATATTACTTTGCTCCATGCTCTAGTTGTCAATCATCTAATCTCGGATCTGCACACCTGCGGAGGCAATTCCGCGTTAGTGATTACAACACTAAGTAGTATAATAGATAAAACAAACAAGTACATTCCACCATTTTCATATATTTATTTTAATATGCGGTGGAGCGATTCCGCTATACTCCAAAACAATGCGGAGGAGGTGTCCGCTGTGATCCGCACACCCCGGCCGTAGCCTTTTTATGGGGAGGCTACCACTACCGTCTCCAGTGCCAGTGCCTCGCACACCCCGGCCGTAGCCTTTTTGTGGGGTAGCTATCACTGCACTCGGGTGATTGCTATGCCCCGTTTGTGGGGAAGCTCTCACTACCAATTCTAGTGCCAGTGCCTCGCACACCCCGGCCGTAGCCTTTTTATGGGGAGGCTATCACTGCACTCCAGTGCCAATGCCTTGCACACCCCGGCCGTAGCCTTTTTGTGGGGCGGCTATCACTGCACTCAGGTGATCGCTATGCCCCGTTTGTGGGGAAGCTCTCACTGCCAACTCTAGTGCCAGTGCCTCACACCCCGGCCGTAGCCTTTTTATGGGGCGGCTATCACTGCACTCAGTGCCAGTGCCTCACACACCCCGGCCGTAGCCTTTTTATGGGGCGGCAATCACTGCACTCTAGTGCGATGGAGGAATCGCTGTGCCTCACTCACCCCGGCCGTAGCCTTTTTATGGGGCGGCTATCACTACTCCAAAACAATATCGATGCATCACAAGATTCACACACATAACACGACCCAGTGTCGGACTGAGTCAATTCTTTAACCCCGGTTGCACTTCGTGCATGGTGGTCGAATCTGGGCTCAGGCCGACCTAGGCTACCAACAAGGAAAATACGATGTTCTACCTATTATACGTACCTGACTTGCGGGTTCGTCCGACTGTAATCCGCTAACCCTAATATGAACGGGGCATAAAATTATACATTAGTATAATTTTACTCGCGTCGAAAATGCATGCAACTAAATATTTAATATATGCCACATTAATTAATTTATTTAATTCGATAAGGTTCAACACTTCTTTATTTAATTAATTATGCTATCGCGTAATTTCTACGCGATTATCTTTTATTGATCCATTATTTTACTTTACGAATTTATTATAAGAATAATCGTTTTATTTATCAAATATAACTTTTATATGATAAAGGTGAAGTCTCTATTAAATATTCCTCATAACCCTTCAATTTAAGTTAATTGCTTTTAATCAGCCGATTAATTAATTACCGTTTATCGTGATCGAAATTTATTAATTTCATGTAATAATTTATAAATTTATTATTTTGACCACTTAACTCATATTCCTTTAAATTAATTATTTCAATGATTTTAACACGAGTTGGTATTATTATTATGATTTTTAACTCAACCCATATCGAGTCAACCCGAAATTACAAAACTGCCATTCTTCTTCTTCTTCTTCTTCTTCTTCCCGTCACCATTCTTCTCTTCACCCAAAACCAGCACCAAGCTCTTCTCTTTCGACCAAAATCTAGATCCTATCCTTCACCCATTGTCTCCCTTTCCTAGCAACCAAATTAGCAGCAACAATCAAAGGGCGACTGCACCACCACAGCGACGAACCAGCAGCCATGGCGACCTCGACCTGCTGCTATGGCGACTCAGACGTGGCCAGCAGCACCGCCCCACGCGTCCCCTTCTTCCCGCACAACAACCCAACGCCCAGAAGAAGAGAAACACTACCCTACAGCGTGGTATATGCAACTGGTCGTGACACAAACGCCATGGTGCTGTTGCTGCAATTCAGCAGGACGTGCTACCATCCTTGGCAATTTCAGCAGGACGTGCTACCATTCTTGGCTGTAAATTCTATGAAATCTCACCTTTAATTACTACAACATGAGTAAGGACGTTGATGCAGCAACTGATTAGCAAAAGATTATGACTTGTTGCTGTAATTAATCACAAACACACAAGAATTGCTGCACGGCAGCAACTTATGTTCGTGGGTGAATTCCTGGTTCTAATCCAGTTACATCCTCCCTTTTTCTTGTTGATTTCAGGTCTTAGTTTCCATGATTATCTTGTATTATAATCTTTGATCATATGTATGCATGCAAACTAAGAAGAAGAGAGGAAGAAACTTACCAAAACAATGGGGAAGCCGGCGTTTGTCCAAGGAGCTTATGTGCATGACGCCCCCCCTCCTTCTCCTTATAAAATGAAAGAAGGCCTAGGGTTTATGAAAACACACTTCGTTGCCGGGTAAATGGGTAAGTGATACGGTTCACTTTACTAGTTTAAACGGTTAAATGGTATGGTTTACTTAACCGGGTAAAAATACTTAACCGGTTAACTAATACTTTCCACTTGACCGGGTAATTGATAATTAACCGGATAGCGGGTAAATAATTTAAATAAATTCATGGATACCAACGTTCGATCCCACCGCGTCGAATATATACATATATATATATATATATATATATATATATATGGATCTTTGTAAAGGTATTATGGAGACATCGGGATCAAAGAAGCGCATGGGAGACTGCAGTGATTGGCCGAAAATATCCTAGCTGGTTGTAGCATAAACTGATCGTGAACTCCCATAGGCTACGGGGTGTGTGAGGCACTAGCACTAGAGTTGGCAGTGAGAGCTTCCCCACAAACGGGGCATAGCAATCACCTGAGTGCAGTGATAGCCGCCCCACAAAAAGGCTACGGCCGGGGTGTGCAAGGCATTGGCACTGGAGTGCAGTGATAGCCTCCCCATAAAAAGGCTACGGCCGGGGTGTGCGAGGCACTGGCACTAGAATTGGTAGTGAGAGCTTCCCCACAAACGGGGCATAGCAATCACCCGAGTGCAGTGATAGCTACCCCACAAAAAGGCTACGGCCGGGGTGTGCGAGGCACTGGCACTGGAGACGGTAGTGGTAGCCTCCCCATAAAAAGGCTACGGCCGGGGTGTGCGGATCACAGCGGACACCTCCTCCGCATTGTTTTGGAGTATAGCGGAATCGCTCCACCGCATATTAAAATAAATATATGGAAATAGTGGAATGTACTTGTTTTGTTTTATCTATTATACTACTTAGTGTTGTAATCACTAACGCGGAATTGCCTCCGCAGGTGTGCAGATCCGAGATTAGATGATTGACAACTAGAGCATGGAGCAAAGTAAATATGAGGACTCCTTTTTGTTATTTAATTGAGGAATAAGTGTGGCTGCTGGGAAACGGTCCAAGACTGTGGGATCTTTATTATAAGTTATGATTTCTAATAATGTTTGACATAATTGCTTTAATTTTGAGTAACACCTAGCCAGTTAGGCCCACAATATTATCATGAAAAATGGCGGGTCGTTACAGGTGGTATCAGAGCCAAGTTTCCCAAAAGCTCACATCTTATGACTCAAGTACCTTGTTGAAGAGTCCAATATCTATCTTTCTCCGTCATTAGGAAAAAAAAATTTTTTTTCTATAACATAACGAATAAATTTTAGATGGCAGGCACCCGAAGGAAGTCGAGTCAAGCTGCGCAGTCGGACACAAACATGGAGAGTGTGTTAGGCCAAATTTTGACGGCCATACAGGGACTAGCGCAGGCTTCAGAAAATACCAGTTCTGTGGTTCAGAACATGGTGCAGAGGTTACCGGGATTGGTAATGGGGAATGGAGCTCCAAATTCGGCTGCGGGTCCTAGTAACGTCCCAAATGGGAATCAGGGGAGCGCCCAAGAGCGGGTAGGAATGGCTGACCCGGGCGAGCGAGGAGAACTTCCAAACCCGGTGCCACCGGTAGTCCGACAAGTGGTACTGCCAGTTGGGGATGACAGTGATCGATACACTGTAGAAAAATTTCGGAAGAACGGAGCTGAGGTATTCATTGGGGGAACTGATCCAATGAAGGCGGAGAGCTGGTTGGACATTACTGAGAAAGCATTTAGAGCTCTCTCTGTGCCTCATCGCCATCAAGTGAGGTTGGCGACATGCATGCTTCAAGGGGAAGCATCTTACTGGTGGAAATCCATGGAGAAAACCACTTTCGATCGACGTGAGATTTCCTCTATCGCGTGGACGGAATTTGTGGCAGCTTTCAATGGACAATATTTTCTAGAGCCCGTTGTCCAGAGGAAAGCACTGGCGTTTGCCAATTTGGTTTAAAGGGAGGATTCAGTCCGAGAATATGTGTACTCCCAGACAAACTTCCAAGGTTGCCTCCTAAGTGGGCAGCGGAGTTTGTCACTGACCTAGCACCGGGAGTATCACCAATTTCTAAAGCACCATACCGCATGGCTCCAGCAGAACTCAAGGAGTTAAAAAGTCAATTAGAAGAGCTGCTGCAGGCAGGCTTCATACGACCAAGTACTTCACCCTGGGGAGCCCCTGTTCTTTTTGTAAAGAAGAAGGATGGCTCACTTCGATTGTGTGTTGACTATCGCCAGCTCAATCAAGTGACAGTCAAGAATCGGTACCCCTTACCGAGGATTGATGATTTATTTGATCAGTTGAAAACAGCCGGAATATTCTCAAAAATAGACTTGCGGTCCGGATATCATCAACTGCGGGTGAAGGAATCTGACATACAGAAAACGGCTTTCCGAACTCGCTATGGACATTATGAGTTTCTGGTTATGCCTTTTGGTCTGACAAATGCACCAGCGGCTTTTATGTCACTTATGAACACGGTGTTCCACGAATACTTGGATAAGTTTATTATTGTGTTTGTGGACGACATTCTGGTCTATTCAAATAATGAGGAGGACCATGGGAAACACTTGTCCATTGCTCTTCAAGTTTTGAGAGATAATCAACTGTTCGCCAAATTATCAAAGTGTGACTTCTGGCTGAAGGAGGTGAACTTCCTCGGACATGTTGTCTCAAAGGCGGGAGTCGCTGTGGATCCATCAAAAGTGAGAGCAGTTACTGATTGGCCACAACCCAAGTCAGTCACAGATATCCGAAGTTTCCTTGGACTAGCAGGTTACTATCGGAAGTTCATTAAAGATTTCTCCTTGGTGGCATCGCCAATGACTAAGCTTACACGCAAGGGGGTTAAGTTCGAATGGAGTAACAAGTGTGAGGAGAGTTTCCAATCTTTGAAGAAGAGTTTAACTACTGCACCAGTTTTGACTATACCAAATGGCAATGAAGGATTCGTGGTCTTCAGTGATGCATCTCTAGTGGGGTTAGGATGTGTCCTTATGCAAGATGGTAAAGTGGTGGCTTACGCCTCTCGCCAATTGAAGATTCACGAGCAAAATTATGCAACCCATGACTTGGAACTGGCAGCAGTGGTTTTTGCCCTAAAGATTTGGAGGCATTACTTGTACGGAGCCCAGTTCGAAGTTTTCACCGACCATCAAAGTTTGAAGTATATCTTCACCCAGAATGACCTTAACCTTCGACAGAGACGGTGGATGGAATACTTGAAGGACTATGATTTCCAAATTTTATACCATCCGGGAAAAGCAAACGTTGTAGCCGACGCGTTGAGTCGGAAGGGCAAGGTGGACAAGGGTCAACAACTAGCTAGACTTTGGGCTATGTCAGCTGAGGTGGTAGCTATTAACCCGGTGGAACGTATGACAGGACTACTGGCAAACCTGGTTATCTCCAATGAATTGGTGGACCGAGTTAAGCTAACACAAATGGAAGATGAGAAGCTCAATGAAATGTTGGACAAAACTCCCAACATTGTAGCAGATTCCAACAGTGTAATCAGATTTAGAGGGAGATTGTGTGTACCCAACAATGATGCATTAAAACGAGATATTCTAAAAGAAGCTCATCGTTCAAGGTTCTCAATACACCCTGGTGTTACAAAGATGTACCAGGACTTGAAACGAACCTACTGGTGGGTTGGAATGAAGAGGGATGTGGTGGATTTTGTTTCCAAGTGTCAGACGTGCCAATTGATCAAAGCCCAACATCAACTACCCGGTGGATTATTACAACCTTTGGAGATACCTACCTGGAAATGGGAGCGTGTCACATGTGATTTTATTACTAAACTCCCAAGGACTTTGAAGAGACATGACTCTATATGGGTAGTTGTGGACCGTTTGACTAAGGCAGCTCATTTTATCCCCACAAAATCAACAAGGACGGCGGAATACTTAGCAGAACTGTACATAAATAACATTGTCAGGCTGCATGGAATTCCAAAGGAGATAGTCTCTGACAGAGATCCCCTATTCACGTCACATTTTTGGGAAGTTTTCCAAAAAGCTATGGGGACCCAAATCAAGTTAAGTACAGCATATCACCCCCAAACTGATGGTCAGAGTGAGAGGACCAATCAAACCTTGGAGGATTTGTTGAGAGCTTGCATCCTCGACTGGGGAGGAGATTGGGAGAAACACTTAGCCTTGGCTGAATTCACCTATAATAACTCTTACCAAGCCAGTATAGGAATGGCACCGTTTGAAGCCTTATACGGTAGGCCTTGTCGATCTCCATCATGCTGGTTGGAGTCTACAGAGATGGTTATAGTCGGGCCAGAGATGGTGAGAGAAGCAGCTGAAAAGGTGCAACTCATCCAGCAAAGGCTTAAGGCAGCTCAGGATCGGCAGAAAAGTTATGCTGATACTCGAAGGAAGGACTTAGAATTCCAAGTTGGGGAGTTCGTCTACCTTAAGACCTCACCTAAAAAGGGAGTGATCAGATTTAGAACATCAGGGAAGTTGAAGCCAAGATTCATAGGACCATTTCCAATTTTGGATCGAATC
Source organism: Piper betle (assembly GCA_033002965.1). NCBI lineage: Eukaryota > Viridiplantae > Streptophyta > Magnoliopsida > Piperales > Piperaceae > Piper > Piper betle. The sequence goes on from JAURVB010000772.1 coordinate 26,533, forward strand.
GGAAGTTGTGCATATAGATTAGCATTACCACCAAGCCTTGATGGTGTACACAATGTCTTTCATGTGTCAATGCTAAAGAAATATGTACGAGATGAGAATCACATTATCACAAATTTTGCAGATTTAGAGCTACAGTCGGATTTAACCTACGAGGAAAAACCGATTCGAATCTTGGCAAGGGAAACAAAGACACTCCGTAGCAAGGAGATCCCTTTGGTAAAGGTATTATGGAGAAATCAGGGATCAGAAGAAGCGACATGGGAGACTGAACAGGAAATGGCCAGAAAATATCCTAGCTTGTTTGTAGCATAAAATCTATGTAAATCAAATTTATGCTATGATATTTCGGGGACGAAATAGTTCTAAGTTGGGGAGATTGTAAAGACCCGGAAAATAAATATATATATATATATATATATATATATATATATATATATATATTCGACGCGGTGGGATCGAACGTTGGTATCCATGAATTTATTTAAATTATTTACCCGCTACCCGGTTAATTATCAATTACCCGGTCAAGTGGAAAGTATTAGTTAACCGGTTAAGTATTTTTACCCGGTTAAGTAAACCATACCATTTAACCGTTTAAACTAGTAAAGTGAACCGTATCACTTACCCATTTACCCGGCAACGAAGTGTGTTTTCATAAACCCTAGGCCTTCTTTCATTTTATAAGGAGAAGGAGGGGGGGGCGTCATGCACATAAGCTCCTTGGACAAACGCCGGCTTCCCCATTGTTTTGGTAAGTTTCTTCCTCTCTTCTTCTTAGTTTGCATGCATACATATGATCAAAGATTATAATACAAGATAATCATGGAAACTAAGACCTGAAATCAACAAGAAAAAGGGAGGATGTAACTGGATTAGAACCAGGAATTCACCCACGAACATAAGTTGCTGCCGTGCAGCAATTCTTGTGTGTTTGTGATTAATTACAGCAACAAGTCATAATCTTTTGCTAATCAGTTGCTGCATCAACGTCCTTACTCATGTTGTAGTAATTAAAGGTGAGATTTCATAGAATTTACAGCCAAGAATGGTAGCACGTCCTGCTGAAATTGCCAAGGATGGTAGCACGTCCTGCTGAATTGCAGCAACAGCACCATGGCGTTTGTGTCACGACCAGTTGCATATACCACGCTGTAGGGTAGTGTTTCTCTTCTTCTGGGCGTTGGGTTGTTGTGCGGGAAGAAGGGGACGCGTGGGGCGGTGCTGCTGGCCACGTCTGAGTCGCCATAGCAGCAGGTCGAGGTCGCCATGGCTGCTGGTTCGTCGCTGTGGTGGTGCAGTCGCCCTTTGATTGTTGCTGCTAATTTGGTTGCTAGGAAAGGGAGACAATGGGTGAAGGATAGGATCTAGATTTTGGTCGAAAGAGAAGAGCTTGGTGCTGGTTTTGGGTGAAGAGAAGAATGGTGACGGGAAGAAGAAGAAGAAGAAGAAGAAGAATGGCAGTTTTGTAATTTCGGGTTGACTCGATATGGGTTGAGTTAAAAATCATAATAATAATACCAACTCGTGTTAAAATCATTGAAATAATTAATTTAAAGGAATATGAGTTAAGTGGTCAAAATAATAAATTTATAAATTATTACATGAAATTAATAAATTTCGATCACGATAAACGGTAATTAATTAATCGGCTGATTAAAAGCAATTAACTTAAATTGAAGGGTTATGAGGAATATTTAATAGAGACTTCACCTTTATCATATAAAAGTTATATTTGATAAATAAAACGATTATTCTTATAATAAATTCGTAAAGTAAAATAATGGATCAATAAAAGATAATCGCGTAGAAATTACGCGATAGCATAATTAATTAAATAAAGAAGTGTTGAACCTTATCGAATTAAATAAATTAATTAATGTGGCATATATTAAATATTTAGTTGCATGCATTTTCGACGCGAGTAAAATTATACTAATGTATAATTTTATGCCCCGTTCATATTAGGGTTAGCGGATTACAGTCGGACGAACCCGCAAGTCAGGTACGTATAATAGGTAGAACATCGTATTTTCCTTGTTGGTAGCCTAGGTCGGCCTGAGCCCAGATTCGACCACCATGCACGAAGTGCAACCGGGGTTAAAGAATTGACTCAGTCCGACACTGGGTCGTGTTATGTGTGTGAATCTTGTGATGCATCGATATTGTTTTGGAGTAGTGATAGCCGCCCCATAAAAAGGCTACGGCCGGGGTGAGTGAGGCACAACGATTCCTCCATCGCACTAGAGTGCAGTGATTGCCGCCCCATAAAATGGCTACGGCCGGGGTGTGTGAGGCACTGGCACTGAGTGCAGTGATAGCCGCCCCATAAAAAGGCTACGGCCGGGGTGTGTGAGGCACTGGCACTAGAGTTGGCAGTGAGAGCTTCCCCACAAACCGGGCATAGCGATCACCTGAGTGCAGTGATAGCCGCCCCACAAAAAGGCTACGGCCGGGGTGTGCAAGGCATTGGCACTGGAGTGCAGTGATAGCCTCCCCATAAAAAGGCTACGGCCGGGGTGTGCGAGGCACTGGCACTAGAATTGGTAGTGAGAGCTTCCCCACAAACGGGGCATAGCAATCACCTGAGTGCAGTGATAGCTACCCCACAAAAAGGCTACGGCCAGGGTGTGCGAGGCACTGGCACTGGAGACGGTAGTGGTAGCCTCCCCATAAAAAGGCTACGGCCGGGGTGTGCGGATCACAGCGGACACCTCCTCCGCATTGTTTTGGAGTATAGCGGAATCGCTCCACCGCATATTAAAATAAATATATGAAAATGGTGGAATGTACTTGTTTGTTTTATCTATTATACTACTTAGTGTTGTAATCACTAACGCGGAATTGCCTCCGCAGGTGTGCAGATCCGAGATTAGATGATTGACAACTAGAGCATGGAGCAAAGTAATATGAGGACTCCTTTTTGTTATTTAATTGAGGAATAAGTGTGGCTGCTGGGAAACGGTCCAAGACTGTGGGATTTTATTATAAGTTATGATTTCTAATAATGTTTGACATAATTGCTTTAATTTTGAGTAACACCTAGCCAGTTAGGCCCACAATATTATCATGAAAAATGGCGGGTCGTTACATGCTATAAGGTTCTTGTGTGCTTTTTTGGGTTGGGCTTGTCCACATTTGAATTTTCCCGTCAGCCTCAATTATTAACCCGGTGGTTGTGTTTCATTAGATTGTGTGGTTTAGATTAGGGCTATGTCTCACGTTTTCGTGTGTGTTGCGCATTTTAATGTTGTGTAAGGCTAGTGTGTGTTGCATGCATTCGGACGTACCTCTGGCTTTTCTCCTTTTTCTCTCTCTTCTACTCTATCTTTCTTTCTTCCTCCTCCCCTCTCTTTCTCTTCTTTTTCCTTTTTCTTTTCTCTCTTTTCTCTTTTTCCTTTCCCTTTTCCTCCCTCATTCCTTCTCATTTTCTCTCTCCCGCCCTCCTTGTACTCTTTACTTTTATCTCCCTCCCCCTTTCTTTTCTTTCTCCTCCTCCCATTTTTTCTTCTGGCCAACCTCTCCTCCCTCCTTTTCTCTCTTAGTTACCCACCCCCCTTCCCCCTTTCTCGTTCCTATGCCTCCTTTTCCTTTCCTCCTTCCTCCCTTCCCTTCTTCCCAATGGCAGCCTCACCCTCCCTCCTCCCCCCATTCTTGACTGCCATCGCCACTGGCTGTTGGCTGCTGCACCTGTGGTTCACCGTCACTGCTGTTTGGCTCTCTCTTCCCCCTTTTCCCCCTCTTCCTCCTTTTCTTCCCCTCCCTATTGAGGTATGCTTCTTCTTCACCCATTTCTTTTCTTTTTAGGCACAATCTATGGTTGTTGGCATGTAGATCTCTTCCTGTTTATATATGTACATATTTAGATCATCATCATGTCACTTAGATCTACTAGTTTTCTTGTTGATTTTAGGATAAAAATGTGATTTTTATTGTTTGTTGTGTTTTTACTAATAAACTATTTGTATCAGCTTAAAATCATAAAATCCACCAACTAATCTACTTAATAATGGTCAAAAAAGTAAAGATTATAACTTTATAATTTTTCAGTCACTCTTGGGTGATCTCATTTGGTGTGCCAAATAGATTAATTAATTATTTAATAGTTAAAATAATAATATTTTAATTTATGTTGGTTGTGAATTGATCACGGCATGAAAATCTTATGTTGATTGATAATTAACTTAATTATCTTAATTAATTAAACGATATAATATTATTTTATTAATAATAATCTTTGATTCACGGGTGTGACTCGAGATCTTTTAATTTCTCTAAATTAAGATTGCTACTGCAAAATTACCTTTGGGATTAATGGTAAGTAATTGACTCAAAACCATAAGTTACTTTTCATAATTTTACTGAGATATTATTCTCGATTAGTGTGTCAAGCATCTCAGATAAATTGTCCTTGATCTTCTGGGCATCACAATATCTCTGTTTAGATTTATAAGAACGTCAGTTGAATCCCAAAAATTATTTTATATTGAATCGAGATCTTTGTCTCATTTATTTGTAATTATTTTTACAGAATCTATTTAGTATGATGATACTCTTAGCATGTGGATGACTAGTATTGCGGTGTGATGTATGCTTAATTTCCTACCTTGCTTGCCATGTCATTTGTTGCATCTAGGATCGTCTGTATGTCATTATACGCATGCATCATAGAAAGATTGAGTAGTGGTCAACATTTGCTAGGCCGTGCGGAATCGAGCTCACTGAGCTAGGATGTAGAGCTTGCCTCACAAGTCTGTTAGGACTCCTCTCTACTTGATTTGGTGCTTGGCTCTATCAGTGTTTTGTTTTATATCTTAGGACGAAGTTGGTGGCATTTTATTGGATCTCACTACTTACGAGTCATCTAACCGATTTTCCAGATTAACAAAACTTCAAGGTTAAGAAATCTTGATGAGTTTGTAGAAGATGAGATTTAGATCAAAGGTTGCTCTAGCCCTTTCCAGGCCATATACTTATTGTATGATTTTGGATTTTCAATGCACATGTGATGCTTGTGAGCGTGACGCTCAACGAGGGACTCGGTCAGTATCCACTTGTGATACTCGGTTTGGCAGTTAATTTATATTTATATGAGCTCTATTACCTGCTAGCAGTACTTATATCTTGTATGTGCATACTTCCCATTGAGTGTGTTCGGGCTATGGTGGTGATTATGGTTTAGGCCCTATTGGCCATAGCACTAGCATGTTACCATCGACTATGTTCATGTTCATGATTCATGTTCATGTATATCTAAGTGATTTTGATTAGGCCCTATTGGCCATTGTGTATGGTGCTGATGGAGAAGTGGAGAAGTTCTATTTTTCTATTGAAGTTTTCTGTGGATGATGAGTTGTTCATTTTCCAGTTTAGAATTATTTTTTTAGTTATTTTTGGACTAGTAATCTTTGAATAATAATGTATGTTTTCTAGATAGTTTAGTGTTACAGGTATGGTCAAAGAGATGCAAGGATCGAGAATGATTCATGGGGATGGCTGACTTATTTGTTGTGGTTGTGACTTGCACATGTTGATTTGAGGCCGATGGGCCGTTTGATGTAAATACTGCGTAGGGCTATTGAGCCAATATGATTATCCTTGTAAGGCTTGTAGGCAATATAAAGAGTATTATGGGCTAGTGAGCCACTTGAACCATGTATGAGAGCCTTCAGGCATTTTATCAAGAATTGTGGAGATGGTTGTGTGTGAATGATTGAAATGATTATCCCTAACCTGTGCTTGAGTTGTTTTGCATGCGAAATACTCTTAAGCACACAAGTCTAACCATTTTGTGCAAGAATTTCCAAAGCTTGAAGTCCTCGAACTGAATGTTAAATAAATCCTAGGTACACTGAACTATGTTACTTGTGCAGATACCTAGAGCAAAAAGAAACATGAGTTGGAGGAGTTTCTTGGTTTTGACTTGCAAGTTGGAGGGCCCATATGAAGACCAGGCAAACCAATAGCCTGAATAATATAAATTTTATTGTAAATGATATGTGAATGTGATGTGAACGAGGTGGAACACCTCTGAAATGTTTCTGTGTGATAAATGTGTGAAATGTGAATGGTTACGTGTCATTTTCCTAATTGTGAATTTATACAAGTAGTTAAAATTTTCCCTCATCCTAGTGACTAGGGAAATAAATTGGGAATTTATACAGGTTGTGAAAATTTTCCCTCATCCTAGTTAGTCGGGAGAGTCATCCACATTTTTATCAAGATTTCAAGTCTTCTTTGTAATTTGGATTCATTTGGGATGCCCTATTTGCATGAATGCATCCGTACCCGTTTGTACATGTTTTTGGTGTGGTCTTGTGTGTTCTAGTGCACATTAGATTCCCTCGTCCCTTCCATCTTTTGACGCCTCAAGCAGTTAGGTCTGTCTTCTGGATCGGTATTTCATTTTAAATGAGCAATAACAGCCGTCTAGGATTTAATACTTTGATTCGGTTCACGCTACGAGCCGAATTGGGGTGTTATAATATAATTCAACATATAAATTGTAATTTTTTATCCATGAGCTGATTTTCATTAATTGGACTTGTACTTAATTTGATATAAATGAGCAATACATTTTAAAATCACCATATGTGTAGTTATATATATATATATATATATATATATGGTTGTGGAAGTTCAAAAAACTCATTAAAATGTTCATGCTTATATGCTAGTAATATCTTTTCCATTATCCTCATTAGACAATCATAAAAAAATTGCTTCTTATATGCTTGTTGTTGTGTAGTTTATTCCTTGAGAAAGTCACGCGTCGAACAGTAATATATCAGTGAGTATGAGATCGTTACCACAAGTAATAATATATTTTATCGTCATTTTAATTTAAATTTCTTGATTAACTAATTAATTAACATAGAATAAGAACTAACAATTAACAATAAAGAAATCTATTCTAGCTTGATTGTCAATCGAGGCAGGGGCATCAATTTTAATAGACAATAACTATTCTAATCAAACTACGAAGTTTCTTCCACTTAGAATGAAAGATCTAAGATGTTCAATTTCACCTAATTACCTTACAATGTAAACTTATTACTTCTACCACTCTATGATTCGATTAAGGTCAATATCCAAGTAAACAAATGTAATTGCAACATGTGTCTGCATTTTATTACAATCTATCCCTAATTGATCCAATTGTTACATGTATGTGTAAGAAAAATAATCAAGAACTGTTTAGAATAATTTAAACCCCTTAATCAATCATAAAAAGGTAAAAAATAACAACTCTACATCATGTTGTAATTAAAATCTATTGTTCATCCTAGATCAACAATTTCACCCCATGAAACTAGGAGTTAACATCATCAATGATGAATACATTCAAAGAAATCAATACAATAACTAGAAAAGAAGAAGAAATGAAGAAATCCAAATATGATTCTTCGAGGCCCTAGTGTGGTTTCTGTTTCTTCTCTTGAATTGTTTTCATTATTGTTTGATTTCACGACCTTTCCTGCCAAACTCTCAAAACTCTAATTGTGAGATCCCTCAACTTAGTCCCACATCTAATACCTACTGGGAGAAGATCCTGTTTATAAGTGGGAATGGACTATAGATCTTTAACTTTCGGCGTACCTATTTTAAAGAAATGACTTAGCCCATTATGTTGCACTTTGGGCTGGGTCGTTACAAATGGTATCAGAGCCGACCTGGTTCCGTGTTAGATGGTGGGTTGGATTAGGGACGTTGGCTAGGCTGCCGGTCACGGGCCAGAAAGGTCATGGGCTGGGGCGCAATGGACCAAGTATAGGCATTTCGAGGACGAAATTTCCTAAGGTAGGTGGATTGTGAGATCCCTCAACTTAGTCCCACATCTAATACCTACTGAGAGAAGATCTTGTTTATAAGTGGGAGTGGACTATAGATCTTTAACTTTCGGGGTACCCATTTTAAAGAAATGACTTAGCCCATTATGTTGCACTTTGGGCTGGGTCGTTACACTAATAACTAAAAACTAACTAAAAATATTGTTCCCCTCATCTCTATAAATGGTTCTACTTATGGAGCTCCCCTTCACTCAAATTGGAGATGAATAGATGTCCCAAAGTGGTTGCTTCTAAGAAATTTCCTATGAAACTTCCCAACACTCATGCATAATGTGTGACCCCCATGTGTTCATGATTGCACCCATGCTCTAACCATTGATCTTTTTCCTTCGATTTTAAGGCACCTACCTAATCTTGCTTTAATATGGTGCATTAGCTCTAAGCACAATTTGGTCCACGTGTGCCCATCATTACTCCCAAGTTTAGATGTCACTTTCTAGCTTTGTGGGTTTATCCCTTCTCCTTCCTAGAAACTTCCTAATTGGGACCACATATGTTGATTAGAGTAATGGAAATTCTTTAGTTTATCCCAATACAGGTTGAGTCATGCTTTAAACCACTACCAAAACACTAAACTTTAAACCACACATCTTATTTCGTCAATCAACTTCAAAAGAGTGTCCTCACATAAATTAATGGATTATATCCTATCATCAGCTTTAAAAATCAAGGAGCTCAATAGTATGATTCAACTACCATGTAAAACCATCAATCAGATTCCCAATTAATTTTATTACCGACCCTCTCACAATCATCATTTTGCTTTACTTAAATCAGTCTAAAATCCTCCTAAGTACAGTTATAATCTTATCAACATATGTTCCAGCATAAGTTTTCTCTCCAATAATCTGAATTCTTAATAGCCAAGATCATTAGGAATTATTAACCTGTAATGGTGTCAGATTAGGGCATAAAAAAGTTAACTGGATATTAAGCAAACACATCATTAATTTTAAATCCTTCCTAACCGGTCATTAACTCTTACAAATGCACCAACCCACCCCAGTTCTTCAGCAACATTGACTTCATAAACACACCATATTTGCAAAATACTAAAACTAATATTTATTTATTTTAAAACTTTTGACAAAACTTTTCATTTTTTTAAACATTATTCCCTTACTTCACTCCGAACACCCCTATTTTTTAACTTTTTATCATTCGTACAATACATTATCTCAACACCCCAACATCCTCCTTCCACCAAAACACATGAGTTTTTATTAAGCAAGAAGGATTCAACCTTAACAATGCTAGGTGCAAGATAATGAAAAATAGTGGTAAAAGAATAAATAGGCTAAAACTCAAAATTATAAGGAACATAAAACTGGTAGTCAATGTAAGGTCCAAATTCGCTAAAAATAAGTCATATAATTAGGATAACTATTTAGGCTTTGGTATTTAAAACTCACCTAAATAATATCTTGATTACAAATGATTTCTCTATTTTGCCTCAAGAAGCTTATGCTAATAAATCTAACTCATTTCATCTTTATGCACTTAACAAAACTTAAATCTTTCTAAGTATCACTAAAATCAAAGCTAACAGGTCATTAATTGAATTACAAGGGAATAAGACTTATAGCTAAAGAGTACTACCAAACAATACCTCAGAGTACTATCATGTTAAGGTTTCAAACAGAATAAAACTAATTAATCTTACTATTAAACTTCCAAAGAAGCTAGCTTATACCAACTTAAGAAAGAAACAGCTACTAGACATAGCATAATATATGGACAATCAGAATATCAAATTTTAACAAATTACATTCCCCCCCAAACTCAAAATGAATAGTGCCTTCAATGCACTTAAATAAAACAAGAATGTATAGGTTAACAACACTCCCTCAAAACAAGTGTACGGTGGATGTCCAGCTCCATTCTTTAGATTCCATGTATTGTTTCCAACATAAAAACAAACAAACAAAAAGATTTTTTTACTTAGGTTTTCTCCCAACAAATGTTTTGTTTTATATCTACAACAAAAGACTCTTAAAACTCTAGTCATCATCTGGTTGAAGCTCACCTTGTACCTCCTCCTTGCACTCAAATCAAGAGAAGTAAATGGACTCAAAGAGGAATCATTAGAGCAAGGCAATTTAGGACTACTGGAAATGTGGTGGGCATGGGCTTGGATGGTGGAAGTTGTGGACAATTCAACCTATTTCATCCTAGTTTTCTGCCTTGTCTTCTTTGTCTTGGTTGCCATAAAACCAAAACAACTCGCACATTTTTAATCCTCACATTGATCCTTTGCCTAGCCTTCCATGATATCATCCAAATAGTCACTCAGTTCAAAATCTTTAATCACCACAAAATTATTATACACCCTCATGATTGGCTCTCCCGCTGCTATATCAATTATAGTATGACCAGTAGCAAGAAAAGGTTTACCCATGATAAGTGGAACTTCCTTATCATCTTCTATGCCAATCACTACAAAATCGTCTAGTAAGATAAACTTATTAACTTTAACCAACACATTTTCAATTTCACCAATAAGGAAGATGTAGGACATGTAAGCCAATTGTAGCTTCAAGCAGTTCATTTTGTCCCCCCCAAATCTAATCGATTGTAGATAAATAGTGACATCAAATTGATGTTAGCGCCCAAATGACAAAGTGTTTTACAAGAGAAATCTGATCCAATGGAACAAGGATTAACATTACACTATATTCCTCATTCAGCGCCACTATTTCATACTCTTTCCCTTACCTTTTCTTCGAAGGAATTTGCTTCATGAATTTGGGATAGTTGTGCATTTGCTCACGTGCTTCAATGAGGGGATGTTAATTGATAGGTTCTTAAAAATATCCAGAAACTTTTGAAATTTCTCATTTTTCTTGAACTTCTGCAACCTTCGGGGATATGGTATCCTGGGCACATACTTGGTTGGGGAGGGTTGGGGAATTGAAATTGGAATATCTACCAAACCCTCAATCTTTTTTTTCTAACTTCTTGTTCAACACCACTGTCTTCCTTGGTTTTAAATTCAGTAGTTTTATATGGCTGCGGTAACTATTTTCCACTTTTTAATTTAACTGCCGTACACTCCTTTGTAGCTTCCATTCGAGGCACTTGCATATCACTGGGGAGTCTATCAAGAGGTCTACTATTTAGTGCACTAGCCAACTGCCCAATTTGGATCTCAATGTTTCTCATGAAAGTTTGTTGAGATTGCATAAACTGCATTAACACTTCTTCCATTGACAACTACTTCTCTATAGATTGTAGTGGCTGGTTCTATGCATTAGCTTGAAATCTAGGTAGTGCTTGAAGCCTTGGTCCTACTACGTGGTTACCTTTCCATCCAAAACTAGGATGATTACTCCAACCAGTGTTGTAGGCATTGGAATATAGATTATTCTGATTCTAATTGAAGTTCTAAAATAGTTAATTGATCTGGATATGAGGGCATTGGTCCAAAGCATGAGCATTGCCACACCATTTACAACACATGACTTGCCCGTTTTGTGTGCATGCCATAGGTTTAACTCCTAGACTTTGCATCTATTTGTTCAATGCTAATATTTTGGCATATAGAGCAGTGAAAACATCCATTTAAAGAACTCATTGCATGGACTTCCTTGCAGTTAGATCATAAGCCATTTGGTAGTGGTTGCTAGCAAACTTTTCCATTAGCTGAGGGACTTCTTCATACATCTTTGTCATAATAGAACCTCTAGCAGCTGCATCAACTATGGACTTTGTTTGACTCATCAACCTATTGTAAAATGTTTGGATTTGCACCTAAGGATGAATACCACGATATGGACACTTCCTAAATAAGTCTTTGAATCTTTTCCAAGTGTCATAAAATAAATTCATTATCCATTGGCACAAATGACATAAATGTCATTCCTAAATTGTACTATCTTGGATAGTGGAAAATATTTCAAAATAAACATTCTAGCCATCTCATCCCAAGTAGGGATTAAATTCAGCTCTAGTGAGTTTAGCCAAGATCTGGCTATTCCATTCAAGAGAAGAAAAATAGCCTAAGCCTAATTCCATCTTCAGGAACCCAATGTTGACTGTAGGAGTCACAAATAACCACAAAGTTGAGCAAGTACATATGGGATCTTCAGTTGAGAGTCCATTGAATTGCCTAATCGATTGGGGCATCTAAAACATAACGGTCACTAGCTCAAAATTGAGTCCAAGGTATATCAAACTATTTGAGATGCGAGAGTGAGTTGCTAAGGTGGCCTACAAACTTACGTTTACGCTGAGTATTTCAATAGGGCACCCAATGTTTCGCATGTCTATGTTGAAGAGGTTTGCACAAGCTGTTGTATAAGGGACTCGATGTCAGGCTAGACCTATCTTATGAGGAGGAAGCAATTTAGAACCCTAGACTAATCATTGAGGACACTTGGCCGCAAAGAGGTACCTCTTGTGTAGGTACTGTGGCCCAAGCAAGGCATAGAAGAGGCTACTTGGGTGAGTGAGGACAACATGTAAGCTCGCTTCCCTAGAGTCATTCCTTCGGTTGATGATGCTTCAAGGTAGTAGCTTCTTCCCTGTAACTTCCTTTTGTGCTTTTCTTTCGCATGCCCTTAGGTGAATTCTGGAATGGAATTTCATAAGTAGGGGAGATTGTAAAACCTGACGTGGTTTCCCGAGGCTTTTGTGGTTTTGCACTTGTGAACTAAGACAAGTAGCATGTGACCGATATTTATTAACTGTTGATATGTTATAAGGTATGGTATGTTGTTTGCTTTTCCACACACTAGTCGCCTAGTGTTAAATAAACTTGATCGGGCACTCAACTTTCTCGGCTTTCTTCTTTCTTCTCTATTTGTTTGGAGTTATAGATAGACCCTAGGAGCGTGTCTCCATGTGTCTAGTATATCTCACTTGTGTGAGTGCTCATTTTCAGCATTCACGTGTGAAAAACCCTACAATTCAGCAAAAAGGCTGGGCAAAAAAATACCATATCGCCCTGTGTCATCACTAAGCTAAATTAGGGTTTTCATTCCTGGCGCTGGTGCCCTTGGGCGCCTTTCTACTATCACATATCATGTCCTGACAAGTGGACGACAGCTTGTGATTGGCCAACGTGGACAGTCATGGCAACCCATACCCTCGAGCTCTCCTGGCGCCCTTGTGCCAGGTCTAGTTTCCCTCTTCTTTTTAAACCTCTTCTTCTTCTCTTCTCCACCCTTTTCCCTCTTCTTTCCACTTCGTCCCCTTCACCTCTAGACCACCTCCTAGCCTCCTCCAGTAGCCTTTGGAGCTCCATGTCATCTATTCAAGGGCCTAGGAAGCCTCTACTTTCTGGTTTCCTTCCTCCTTGGTGGTATGCGTTCTCCCTTCTTCTTTTCTTGTGTTCTTAGGTGTTTTCACTTGTTGTGCATAGTTGCCTTATATCTTTGGTTTGCTCTAGGTTGTAGCTTAGCCTTTCTAGTTTCATTTAAGCTTGGTTTCCTGATTTTCTTGAATGTGTCACCATGTGATGTGATGAGTAAATGCCTTCATGCTCATGCACCTCATCATCTATGACCTATCTGTGTTAGATCTATCATATCTCACACATCTAGCTTAAAAAAATGTAATTTTTGTTGCATTTTGTTCTTGATTCATTTATCTTTGCATCCATGTACATTTATGTATAGATTTCTACTTTATTATCCCATATCATAGTATAAATGTCATGTATTAGTTGCTTTGGGTTCATGTCTGATCGGTGATGCTACTTGTGTGATTTTTATGTCCCTGTGTAGCTAGGTTTTCTGTAAATGCTCTTTCTCATGTGTATATGCATAGATTATCTACAGGTCCATAAATGTTCTCACTAAAACGACATCATTAAGATCATTAACATAATGGGTAATCAATGGCTACACACACTATCTTGTGAAGAACTATGCTAGTGGTTCACATAAGGTAAGTAAAACCAACCACTAATAAGCCTTCTACAATTTTGAGAAAATTAAGTGAGGTTCGAATAAGTGTCTATTGGAAATTTTCCGAAAATGAGCCAAAGAAAAGTATATTTTGGTAGTACGTAAATTCCTCTTTCTGGAGTTTACAAAGAAGTTGGGTTTAACCCTAATCCCTGTCCTTCTTTGTAAAATTTGGTTGTTAGGGCTGTTTGGTGTAAAATTCATTGAACTTTTGCACAAACATTCTCTTGGGATCGTTTAAACTCATGTAAAATTTAAGTCCCATTAGGCACCTCTAAGGCCCATTAGTAATTTTTCTTCTATCATATGTAGGTTTAGTCCCAAAGTTACTAAGATTTAGGCCCATAATCCATGATTTCTTTGCGATGATCTAGATAGCTTTTAGGCCCAATATTTTTTGATACTAGACCCATGATGTTAGGATCCCAGAGGAATTTTCCTTAGAATTTATGTCCAATAGGAGCCCATAACCAACCATACCAAGTTTGATGTGTAGCCTATTAGATAGATGGACATAGAAACTCAGTAAGCCCACAAGTCCAGCCCACTGTAAAAATTAGAATTATACCTCTGGCCACTAGAAGTAAGCCCACCAATTTTCAGCCCAATTAGAGTCTATTTAGGTGCTTAGAAAATTTGTCTAAGGTAGGCAGCCTTAGAAATTAAAAATTTGTGTTTAATTAGGGTTTAGCTTAATTAATCCTCGATGAACCCCTAAGCCTCCTTAATTACAATTAATAAACTTAATAGTAATTAGGGTAAAATTAATTAACTTAATCAAGATATTTTAGCTTAATCATGTGTTGCATGCCTTGGTTAGAGAATGATAAGTTCATCTCATTTTAGGACATGAGGAGTGAGCTTGTCATGCTAGGTTGAGGAGCTTTACTCACCAGATTTATAGGTTTCTGTGTGCTTGAAATCTTTGCTTTATTCCCTAGTTGAAGTTTAACCGTAGTTTTCTCATTAAGTCGGTATTAGTGACGTTTAGTTGGATCCAAATAAGACCTCTAGCCAATCTTTCCTGATGTTTAATAAAACATCAAGGTTGAGATCCCTTGATGGTTTTTAAACTTATCAAATCGAGTCAAGTATATTATGAAATTCCCTACCCAAGCCCTATAAGTACTTATATGAGGGTTTTGATTTTATGTCATGAGAGTTAAAGGAGATAAGTAGACCGTTCTGAGTACTCCTCCTACCCAAAGTAGTATGGTATACCAGGCACTGCATACTGAAGCACATTTCTAGAACTTATGGCACTAATAACTATTCTGTTTGTCATTCGAGTACTTTGGTGGGTGTTAATATAGAGGTTGTTGTGAGGGCATAAGTGTACAATTTTATGTATGTATGCATGTTGTGTTGTGTTGTCGCACTAGCTTTTTCTGAGAGTATTACGTTTACTCTTCTACTTATTGCCTAGTGAGTGGTTAATCTTGAAGTCTCAGTCTTTCCATGGATGTTTCAACATCTGTATGTCAGTTTTGTTACTTTACTTGTTACTTGCAGATGCAGTGATCTTTCGACTATTGACATTTTCTTATTCTATATGTAGGTAAGTATCCCTAGCATTGGCAGTGTAGACACGAGGATCCAATGACTCACTAGAGGCGAGGGTGTGGATGTTGTGTACTTTGCTTTTGTATTTTGATATGTCCCCCAGCCTTGTATTAAGATGTACTGATATGCTTTGTATAGTTTGGTCAACTATGGTTATGATCTTAGACCCACCCTGGTGCTTATGAGTAGGCTAATCTTTTATTGAATCTTTCCTAACCACTTGTTGTCCAAGGAGTTCAACTTTGGGGCAATACTAATAAGTCTTTTGCAGGGTGCTAAACTTCAAAGTCTAGGAATTGATGAGGAGCAATTCCAGGTACGTGAAACTCTTATTTTGCAGCAGCGTTGATTTGTTGAAGAAACATAGATCAGAGGAGCACACTGTTCATACCACTTGAATAGTCCACGTGAATACCAAGTGTTAGACATCTGATGATGTCTGTGATTTAAGTTTACCAATGTGCTAACGGTATGTAGAACAAGTAGCCTCTACCCTCGTCTAACTTTCCACATCATGTCATTAAGCAATAAGATACGTAACAATTATGGTTGAAACCTATGTATAAGAGCCAGCTCATTCATATAATGAAGCTCAACTTCTTTGTTGTAATGAGGGTGCGCCTCTTCTACAACACGGAGCAATCACTACATCTTTCAAAGTCATCCTCTTATTTGTAGCAGGGGTGCATCTCTTCTACAACTCTGAGTGAGCATATTGGTTGTCTTCAGGTTTAGAGTGTTCCTATAGTATATAATGCAAGCATGCATATGGTAGTTGCCCCGTGCATGTTTTTACCGTCTTAAGCATGCATATGGTGTTCGATTTTTGTGAGTCCAACGAGTAGTTTGCCAAGTCTATCATTATGATTCCGTCTAGCCTCGGGCCGAATCAGGGTATTACAATCTCTCCTATCATGCTAATTTCAAACTCTTTTTTCATAATAGTTGCAAATTCTTCACACAACTTAGTATTTTTTATCCAAACACTATGTCATCCACATATACTTGAACAATAATCAAATTGTTCTTTTCTTCTTTGTGATGAGAGTTGTATCAACATTACCTCTCTTAAAACCTTGAGATACCAAGAAGGAGCTTAGACTTTTATACCATGCTCTTGGCATTTTCTTCAATCCATATAATGCTTTGTGAAGCTTGAACACATAATGAAGATACTTTGGATCTTCAAAGCCCAGAGGTTGCTTGGGATCACCACTTCCTTCAAGTACCCATTAAGAAATGTACTTTTTACATCAATTTGATAAATAATAAATTCATGATAACAAGAAAAAGCTAGCATCATCCAAACTGATTCAAGTATAGTAACCAGTGTAAAAGTTTCATCAAAATCAATTACTTTTTCTTGACAATAACCTTGGGCCACTAGTATTGCTTTGTTCTTCACAATCTCACCATCTTCATTCAATTTGTTGTTGCAAACCCATTTAGTATTAATGGTATTATGGTTTTCTGGTGGAGGTACAAGAAACCACACTTTGTTCCTCTCAAATTGATTAAGTTCTTCATGCATAGCAATCATCCAACTTTCCTTTTTTAGCTTGTTGGAAGTTATTGGGCTTAATGCTTGATAGGAATGCCAATGTGAATCCATTCTCATAGCTTTTGACCTAGTTAGGACTCCTGTAACAACCAGCCCATTCCAAGCCTATGACAACTAAATGCCTCATAAATTAATTTTCCATTAATTTATCAACATTATAAATAAATCTATGAAGTAAATTTTTTTTTTGAAAAATAATGCAAATTAAATCCATGCGCAAAGAATTAATTAAAGTTCAAATTTTAAGTCATGTTATGAAATAAAATATGAGATAACAATGCTCGGAATCAATTAAGACCCATGAAACTAATCGAAATCCCACTATCATGCAACCATGCCATAAATATAATAACTAAAATGAGAAAAAATCAATAGTCTAATAACAGAGTCTTCTAGCTGTCCCGACCCTAACCCATCCATATATGCTCACACCTATGAAGACAATTCCACATTAGTGATAAAAATACTAAGCCATATAATTACAAGAAATAAATTAATATATTTCACATCATTAATCTAGTTTTTTAGAGATTATGAGCCTCTGTCGAGCTCCAATTATGTTGGGAGGCGTCCCCCCCCCCCCCCCCATATAGTTACAATGCCATGTATGAGCTATAAGAAATAAGTTAATATATTTTAGATCATTAATCAAATTTTTAGTGATTATGAGCATGTGTCGAGCTCCAATTATGTCAGGAGGGGTTGCCCCCACCGCCCCCCCCCCAATCTAGTTATAATGTCATGTATGAGCACACACGATTCATTGCCTACGACCTATAGTTATCAATATTTGTCATTGGCTCACCCTCTTGGTATTATAAGTACATAATGAGTCGTCTTGTGCCATTGCGCTCGGCATGAGGGTAGATATTTAATCTTGTAAGAAGTTTAAGGGTGCAGCCCCCTGTCAGATTGAGTTAATTCCTTTCCTTGACCCTGGATGCGCTCGACGCATGGTGGTCAACTTTGGGTTCAGACCAACCAGGGCTACTAAAAAGGAATATACAGCATTTTAAATAATTATATGGATCTAGAACATGTTGATCGAACCATGAACATGACAGAAATCCTAATTTGTACGTCACAAATAATATATATGTGAACATGTATAATTCATTAGACATATGTTTGAAATGATATAATGATTGGCTAAATAGGGAGGAAGATAAGTTAGAAAATCAAGTTGTGCCCACAACTTCCTCCCCCAAATTCTACTCCACGCTCAACAATATTGGGAGGACCAAGTCTCCCACCTTCTTCCACTATCTTTCCCATGCACTACCTCTCGAAAGCCATGTCAGCAAGCCCTAAACCCTTGGCCACCCCAACTCCGAGACCCAAGGATTTGACCTATGATTGAACCATAGTTGACCAAAAAGAAATACAAATAAAACTTATAGGAAAATAACCCATAGATTCCAGCAAACGCGCGCTATGCCAAAGATAAAAATTGATAATTAATTATATCTATCCCCAATAACTAATTTAATTAAATAATATTTATGACTTGTTCCAAAATTTACAAAACCCAAAATAAAATAACACAATTATTTTTGGGATTTTACAACTGTCATCAATGGTGACCAATGTTGAGTTCATTGGGATAATCCTTATGGAATTCAAACTACTTGTCATGGTGAGCCTCTTCCACATTGGTCTCCTCTTGAGTTTGAGTATTTATCCTCACAATATCATCATCTTTATCATAATTTATGACCAACTCCTTGTTTTGCTTAACTTCATAAAAAATAATATTAGTAGATTCCTCGACAATGTTCCTTTCAAGATTATATACTCTATAACAAGAGTCACACAAAGCATATCCAAAGAATACACATTTTGAGATTTAGCATCAAAATTATGTAATTGATCCATGGTATTTAAGATATAACATCTTGAACCAAAAACATTCAAGTGAGAAATATTTGGATTTCTACCATAATAAATTTCATAAGTTGTCCTACCAATAATAAATCTTACCGGGCACCTATTACAAATGTAACAAGAAGTATTGATTGTGTTGGCCCAAAATTTGTGAGGTAGCCCTTGATCATTTAGCAAAGTTCTTCCCATTTCCACTAGTGACCTATTCCTCTTTCAACAACTTCATCTTGTTGGGGTGTCCTCAGGGCCAAAAATTGATGCCGAATTCCTTCTTGATCACAAAACTTCAAAAAGCTCATTTAAGAATTCACTCCTTCTATCACTCCTAATACTCCCAATTTGAGTCTTTTTCTCATTAGTAATCTTTTACTTAGTCTCTTGAATGTCTCAAGAGAATCACTTTTGTGTTCAAAAAATAGACCCCCATGTGAAACTTGAGACAAACATATAGTTCTTTCCAATTAAGCTCCTTATTTACATATGACCAACTAAGTTCAAATAAAGAAGCTCAAGACATTGTGATGTTGACACATTTGGTTTTAGTTCGTGAGGCACATGTTTTTCCTTTCCTTGTTGACAAAGGCCACATGGTGAAGAGGTTTTATTTGTAATCTTTGATAGTCCATTCATTAGTTGATAAGACTCTAAGTACTTGAGAAACTTTAGGTTGAGATGACCAACTCTTATATGCCACAATTAAATTGATCTTTCATTATCGAAAGACACACATTTTTTGAATTGTCCAAATCACAAATACTGATGATATAAATATTATTTTTCTTATCACCATAAAACAACACTTTATTAGTTTCACCATCAATAATTTTGCATATAGATGATTAAAAAATGACGCTCTTACTTGCATCATATAATTGTCTAATGCTTAAGAGATTGTGCTTTAATGCTTTCACAAGATGAGCATTCTCTATTGAAGGAAATTTGTCAACAATTCCATTTCTAATAATTTATCGTTTACCATTATCACTGAAATTTATATTTACCCCATTATGAGATTCAAAGCTAGATAATATAGATGGATCCTCCCCAGTCATATGTCTAAAACAACCATTATCTAAATACCACATAACACGATCCTTAAATATGATGTTAGATTCCATTCATTACAATACCTTGGGTACCCAGCTCAAACAATTATGCTTCATGTAGGAACCCAATTTGCACATATAAGATAAATAGTATTCTTACCACAAATAAAATATGAAAGAAAAGGTTTAGAATTTACTTGATCCGAAGCTTCAAGTCCACTTGAAGGATACAAAACCTTTGTTGGCCAAGCCAAAATGATGGTTTTAGGTACTCGCCAAAAGTAGATTTCTCATCAATACCAAATCGATTAGATGATTCCCTTTGTGCCATGGGCAAGTCTTTAGTCCTTTGAGATGCACCTATTATCTTGAAAAAGTTTACCTTACCAACCAAAACTAGTAGTTGATTGCTCTTAATAATCCAAGACACGCACAATTGTGTCAACTAAAGTTCTGATACCAAATGAAAGATCTAGATAGATGATAGAATTCTAACACCAAAGTACACAATGTGATTGATCAAGTTCAAAAGAATTCTATCTTATCTTAACTAAACTGATCGTATGAAGTAAATTATATTATGAGTATTAATTGAATGAAATGAGTATAATTCTAGCACATTAACAAATGATCTATTAATAAATTTGTAACCAATCTTATGTGTTGGCGAACTTGTTGATCATTTCATAAGATATGAGATAAACAAGTTAACCAAAATAGATCAAACAAGAGTAAGATAAGAAATATAAACAGTGCACACATGGATTTTTTAAGAGGTTCTGAAATCGTACACCTCTCTTCTACACCACCGTATCCACGGGATGGGTAGGTCTTCTATACTTCACTATGATAAACCGTTGAGTGTTACTTGGATGTTGGACATACATACATACATGAATCTAGAATTGTATCGTATGTTGTTATTTATGGTTAGCCAAAATTCAATTGATCTATTAAAGTTAATGTTTATAGGCCATTAATATAGGTATGGATTCAATATGTAGATATCATTTTTGTAATTTCTCTTTTATGATAGGTTAAATTGAAATTATGAAAACTAAAGCTATAAATAGGGGGTTATGGTCCCTAAATTCATATGTAGTTTTCGTTCTGACATCCCTTCGCCCAGAAACTTTGGTCTTTTAAACTAGTATTGAATTTGGAAGATCAAAATCCTAAAAAGAAGTACTTTTATGGATTCAGGTACGCTTCTGCTATTTAATTTTATTTCTTGATGATTTAATTTGATGAAGATTAAGGTTTTATATTGATGGTTTTATCATCTGTATAATTTAGTTAAAGATAAAATAAATCAACACGTAGTATTAGAGCTAACTTCATTTTAGATCATTGAGGATTACTTTTATTTGTGTTTAATTATGGATTGAGATTCAGAAAAGAAGGATCCCAAAATAATACTAATTTGTATATGGGATATTTATTCCCAAATCAAGGTCTTCTTTTGGTAAAATATCAAATGAGGAAAATAAAGTTACAAAAGGTTATAATTTCAGAAATTTCCAAATAAAGATACTTTTATAACCTTTTTAATTTTGTATTTGGGATTATTAAATTCAAATTATGGTTCAGTTATGATTAATATTTTAAAACTTTTATTAGGGACTATAATATACTAGCAAAGTAGTCACTTTTGTGGAAATTAATTTATTTTTAATATTAAGACGGTTGTGGGTATTTGATTCATGTGAATATTAATCGGCCTAAAGGAAGGTTAATATTTAACAAAATTATATATTCATTTATGGTAATAAATATGGGATAATTATCAAGATTCCATGTGAATAATAAATCGACCCAAAGGAAGGTTTATTATTTAACAGGATTTATTGTCCATATTTGATTACTACACTGAAAGTACTACTTACAAATTAATATTTCTGTCCAAAAACTAAATATTAATGTTGTGCTAGGTATCTGGTCATGGGATTAACCATTGTTTGAATTATTAATCTTATTATGTGCATGTTATTTTGTTCTATGGATTCTAGTTAATCAATCTACTTATATGATTTATGCCAACATCAATTCAGTTCCAATGCTTAAAGATAATTTTAAGGATTAGAAAGAGAGTCTGATGATCGCTCACAACTGCATGAATCTTGACCTTGCGTTAAGGATTGAACAACCTGCTTCTCTTACGGACAAAAGTTCCATTGAGGAAAAACGGGACATTGAGAAGTGGGAATGTTCAAATTGCATGGGTCTTATGATCATGAAGCGTGGAATTCCAAAGACCTTAAAGGGCGATGTGTCTAAGAAGGTTATTATAGCCATTGAGTTTCTTAAAGAAATTGAAAAGCATTTTGTAAAAAACGATAAGGCCGAAACAAGTATGCTTTTGTCGAACTTGATTTCAATGAAGTTTAAAGGCAAAGCAAGCATAAGAGAGTACATCTTAGAGATGTAAAATATTACTTCAAAACTAAAAGCACTAAAGATAGAGCTATTTGAGGATTTGTCTTGTGCATTTAGTTTTAATTTCTCTTCTAGCACAATTCAGTCAATTCAAGGTCAGTTATAAGTGCCAAAGGGATAAATGGACTCTTAATTAGCTTATTTCTTATTGTGTCCAAGAAGAAGAAAGGTTGAAACAAGAATAGGTTGAAAGCACTCACTTGGCTAGTACCTATCAGGACAAAAATAAAAAGAAAGAAAATCAAGCTTCTTGATGTACTAAGTATCACATTTGACATGTAAAGAAAGGTCCATTTCTTAATCTTTGTTTATTCTGAGGTTAATTTAGCTTCAGTACCAATACACAGTTGGTGGCTAGATTCGGGTGCTACTACTCACATAAGTGTGTCAATGTAAAGTTGTCTAAGTTGTCGAAAGCCAAATGATGCTGAAAGATTCATCTATATGGGTGATGGCAAATCAGTTATAATTGAAGCAATGGGGACTTTTAGATTTATAAACAAAGAATTGAAAACTTAAGCCAGATGGAATTCTTGATTCTCTTAATTTATCAGATCTTCAAGGCTATGCTGAGTGCATTAAGGGAAAACAAAAAATATATAAGGAGACTAGGTGTCAATAGATCTTTAAACGTCTTAGAACTAATACATACAGACATTTGTGGGTCATTTCCTATGGCTTCTTGGAATGGTCAACAATATTTTATTACGTTTATAGACGATTATACTCATTATGGTTACCTTTATCTCATTCATGAGAAGTCTCAAGCATTGGACGTGTTTAAGGCATATAAGGCTGAAGTTGAGAACCAACTTGACATAACTATTAAGGCTATCAGATCTAATCGTCGTGGTGAATAATATGGTAGATATGATGGATCAAGTGTAAAATGTCCAGAAACATTTGCCAAATTCCTAGAAGAGTGTGGAATTGTCCCACAATACACAATGCCAAGTACTCCTAACATGAATGGTGTTGCTGACACACGAAATCAAACATTAAAAGACATGGTGAGAAGTATGATTATTCATACTACTTTTCCTGATTCATTCTGGGGTGAGGAGCTTAAGATAGCAGCATATCTTCTTAATAGAGTACCAACAAAGGTAACAGTTAAGACCCCTTATAAATTGTGGACTAGAAAATAGCCAAGTATTAAGCATTGAAGCATTTGGGGTTGTCCAGCTAAGGCAATGCCTTATCGGCCAAATGAAAGAAAATTGGACTCAAGAATAGTTGGGTATTCTGAACATGTCTAGAGGGTATAAATTTTATGATCCCACAATAAGGTCATTCTTTGAGACGAGAAATGCCTAGTTCTTTGAGGATGTTGAATTTCGAAGGGGAAATGAGGTAAGAGACTTTGTCTTCGAAGAAGAATATGTTTCTCTTCCCATGATTGCATACATTGTTGGAATGTTGGGCAGATATTTAAGTAATCCGGGATTGGATCATTGGAAAATAGCCAATAATGTCATAAGGTGTCTTCAGAGAACAAAACATTACATGCTTACATATCGGAAGTCAGATCAACTAGTCTTCATTGGGTATTTTGATTCCAATTTTGCTAGATGTCAAGATAGACGTCGATTCACTTTTGGCTATGTCTACCTACTTGATAGAAGAGCTATTTCTTGAAGTAGTGCTAAGTAGACACTCATAGCTTCTTCCACCAAGACAGCTGAATTCATAGCTTGTTATGAGACATCCAATTATGGAATATAGTTGCGGAATTTTGTCACAGGGCTGCTCATTGTTGATAATTTTAAAAGATCACTTAAGTTATTTTGTGACATTCAGTTTACAGTATCATATTCAAATAACAATATGAGCTCATCTAAATCAAAACATATAGAGGATAAGTTCCTTGTTGTGAAAGAAAGAGTTCTGAGTAGTAAAGTTTCTATAGAGCATATTGGGACAAAGTCTATGGTTACGGATCCACTTACTAAAAGTTTACCGCCCGAGGTCTTTTATGAGCATGTTGCTCATATGAGGGTAGTATCATTTGATGATGTACTACTTTAGTGGGAGTTTGTTTTATTACAGTATTTGGTTTATATTTTACTCTATTTTGGTGATCTCATAAAGTTGGACCAGTTGAATATAGGCATGTTTAGATCAAATTGCATGTAATTTTCACACTACACATGCATACTTGATCTATGTCATTTAATTATGTTGATGTATGTGACCATGGATGGGTTTAGTTAGGATAAATGTAACAAAAATAACCTTGATCTTATATTGACATTAATTAATAGACGAGATTATTATTTTATAATAATAGTGTATGTTATTTTAGAACTCATAAAGTTATATACAATTATCTTTGTGTATTTATAGTCCAAGTGGGGCGATTGTTGGATGTTAGACATAAATATATACATGAGTCTAGAATTGTATCATATATTGTTATTTAAGGTTTGTCTAAATTTAATTGATCTATTAAAGTTAAGGTTTATGGGTCTTTAATATATGTATGGATTCAATGTGTAGATACAATTTTTGTAATTTCTCTTTTACGATGGGTTATATTAAAATTTTGAAAACTAAAACTATAATAGGGGGTTATGGTCCTCGAATTCATATGTACTTTTCGTTCTAACATCTCATTGTCCAAAAACTTTGGTCTTAAAAACTTGTATTGAATGTGGAAGATCAAAATCCTAAAGAAGCAAAGAATCAATTTGTATAATTTTGTTAAAGATAAAATAAATCAACATTACAACCTAGGTGTTACAATCACTTGTCCTCACCATGCAAGACCCAACGCTTCAGAAGTTAATTGTCCTTCACCACACTCAATGAGTCGACTTCACTAGGCACTCTTGTCCTTCACCCCTTGACCTCAAGCTCAACTTCACAAGCCAAACCAAACACTTAGTAGTTACAACCACTCAAACCACTCCTCGCCCGGAGTATCACCCAACCACTAGTACAAGCACACACTCACTAATCACAACTGATTAGTGTTACAACAATCTCAAAAGATCAATACGAACTTTTACTATGAAATCACTCAAGAGATGTAAATACAATCACTCATTAAAGCACACTCTCTTAAATCAAAAAGTTGAGAACTTAAAAAATAGAGCTTTGTCAAAGCATACCTAAATTGAGAATCCTAAATCTAAATCTTTCTTCCTTTTCTTCTTTTGATTAACTCATTGAAGCTCTAACCTTTTTTCATAAACCAAATCTTCTATTTATAGTCAAATAATCAATAGCTTGCCCACAACTTCCAACCACTTGAGTAATTAATATTGAAAAGGCTCTTCCAAACTCCAACATTAATTTCTCACTCAAGTTTAAATTCAAATAAGTCAAAAGTTTTCAGCTTTACTTAGACATTTTTGTATTCAAAGTTCCATTAAAGTTTTAACCATTGTCTAAGTCCAAGTCCAAGACTAAGACTTTAAGACCGAAACCAACATCATTATTATCCAATGACTTCATGACTGCAATGTGTTCACTATAAATATCCAAAAACAATCCGAAATGTCAAAACATTCCAAATTTAATTTAATCAAAATTGAATACTGAATTAACTTACTTTAGTTCAACTAAACTTTATCATATAGTAATTTATCAAGTAATTAACATGAATTGATATTTCATTATCAAAAGTTGGATTGGAAAAGTCCAAGACTTAACACAAAGTTATTGCGCTAATTGATTGAAAAGCACTCACAATTTCATGAGTCAAATGATGGTTCACCTTTTAAGTCTACATGTGGAGCCAATAGGTTGTTGGAGGGTGAAGTAGGCTAGTGAAAAGCACATTGTGACACAAGGAATGTGTTATGTTACCACTCCAATTGCACTCACAAGTATTCCATGTGAATTTACATGAGATTCCACTTAATGATTATGATTTGGAATTAGGAACAGAATGGTTTAAAGCTCTAGGGGCTATTTCTTGGAATTTAGCAAAGAGGTGTAGGACTTTTAAGTGGAAGAATTCTATTGTCAATATTCAAGGGTTACAAGATGATCAAACAGCTCTCGCATCAGGGAAAAAAGTAATCACTGGTTGCAGACAAATTCTTCAATCTAATTGAATATGGTGGTGGTTGAACCTAATTTGTCAGAGGTAACATAATCAAGAGAGCAAAATAAGCAATTGGAAGCTCTTTTAACAAATTATAAGTTCTTATTTTCGGAACCAACTGGTTTTCCACCATCCACGGCATGTAACCATAAAATTGTCTTCATGATCAGTTTCAGCTGACAAGGCCAAGACCATATAGGTATCCTTACTATCAGAATGAAGAGATTGAAAATCAAGTAAACCAAATATTAAAACAAGGTATAATCAGGCCAAGTGCAAGTGCTTTTTCATCTCCTGTTTTACTTGTTAAAAAACCGGACAATACATGGTGCTTTTGTATAGATTATAGACGCCTCAATGTTGCCACAGTAAAGTATAAATTTCCAATTCCAATAGTAGATGAGTTGTTAGATGAGTTAGATGGAGCACAATTTTTTTCTAACTTGGATTGCTCAGCAAGATATCATCAAATCGGAATGGTGGAGGAAGAAGTGTACAAGACCATGATCAATTTGAGTTTAAGGTGATCCCTTTAGACTATCCAATGCTCCTACTTTTCAAGATCTAATGAATACTATCATTAGACCATATCTCCACAAAAGTGTCCTTGTTTTCTTTGATGATATTTTGATATTTAGTAAATCATCGAAAGAGTATGTGATGCATTTGGAGATTGATTTCAAGGTTTTGCAGCAAAATGTTCTTAAGAAATCCAAATGCCAATTTGGAAGGGACTCTGCACATTATCTAGGGCAGTGGTCAAATAGATAAAGATAAAATCTAGTCTATCGTGGGCTGTCCTTTACCTTCAACCATTAAGGGTCATCATGGTTTTGGGGGCTTGACTAGCTATTGCTTAAAATTTTTCAAAAATTATTGTCTCATAGCTTTACCTCTCTCTCACATGTTAACGAAGAATGCATTCAAGTGGGACACAAAAGCTCTTAAAGCTTTTGAGTTGCTCAAGCAAGCCATGGTTACAGCCCAAGTATTGGCCCTGCAAATTTTTCTTGACATTCTGTGATCAAGTGTGATTCTTCTGTTATGGAATAGTGGTTGTTTTCATGAAATACAACCATCCTTTAGCTTTCTTTACTAAAGCACTTAGTGGTAAATACAGATATTTTTCTGTATATGGCATAGAGTTGTTTGCTCTAGTTTAAAGTGATTACTGATCATATAAGTCTTTGTTATCAATGGGAACAACATTTTCTACATTGCAAAAGTAGAAGTGGCTTCTGAAACTTATGGCTTATGACTTTATAATATGAAAATTTGGGCAAAAAGCAATCATATTGAATTGTAAAAAAGGTTTATATACAAGAAGAAGACCATTGTAAAAATGAGAAAAATGATGTTCGTAAATAGTAAGTTAATAATAATCAATTGCTAGTCGTTAGATTATCTTTCAACTTTCAATCTTAACCATTAATCATCATCTTCTAAATTACTCTATAATACTTCAATATCCCCCTCAAGTGATGCTTTGGGAAAAGCAAAGCTTGTGAACAAACTTGATAAAATGTCAGATTAAAGGGTTAGTAAAAATATCAGCCAATTGCTCCTTGGAAGATATCAATTCAGTCAAACAATTTACCACACAAACATAATGGAAATCCAATTCAATATGCTTTGATCTTGAGTGAAAAATAGGGTTACAATAAGATGCAAAGCACTAAAATTGTAGGATTAGAGAATAGGTATTGCCCCCAACAAAATTTTCAAATCCTTCAATATAAAGCCCAGCCAAGTAAGCTCGACATTTAGCCATTGCACTAGAGCAAGAAACAGTTTTTTGCTTGTTTGAATTCACGATATAACATTTGTCCCAAGGAATGTAACAAAAGCTGTTGTTGATCTTCTTGTTAGGGGACAGCCTGCCCAATCACTATCTAGTATGACCAAAATTGAGAGTGCTCTTAACATAACATAGAATACGTTTAACCAAACTATAATGGAAATCTGTAGGGGAATGCATAAATTGAGAAACATTGTTGACTGTAAATCTTAAATATGGACGATTGAAGGTAGGGTATTGTAGTGAACCAACAAGATCACGATACAAGGTGGCATTGTGAAATACACAAGAACAACAATTCGAACTAGAAGAGGAGTAGACTGAGGCTTGCAATCAGGCATATTAACTTTCTGAAGAATCTTCTCAACATATATCTTTTGTGTCAAAAATAATCCGGTATCAGTGACCTTGATCTCCACTCCAGGAAAATAATGTACATCTCCTTAATCTTTAACAAACAAATTCAGATTTAAGTAGATCCAAAAACTATGAAACCATGAGAGGAGATGAACATGTGACTAGCATGTTATAGACATATAGGAGCAAAATAGTAATACCCCCAGAAGTAAATTGAACAAATAAGGATGAGTCTCCAAGGCTAGAGAAAATTCCAAGGAGCAAAAAATGGTACCAAACCAATCAAACCATGCCCTTGGTGTCTTCTTTAAACTATATAGTGCCTTATAAAGACAACAAACATAATCAGAAGATTCCTATGAAGTGAACCCAAGTGGTTGGCTAATGTACACACGTTCTTGTCAATTCTCATGTAAAAGTATTTTTTACATCCAGATGATGTATTTTCCAATGATAAGAAGTAGCCAGAGTAAGCACAATCATAATTATTGTTCATTTAACAACTGGGGAGAAAGTTACACTAAAGTCAACACGATCCTGTTGGGCAAATCCTTTAGCCACAAATCTAGCTTTTAACTCTTAACCCTACCATGTGCTTTGTATTTCACTTTATACACCCACTTGGTTCCAATAACATTCATACCTGGTTGCCTTGGTACAAGAGTCCATGTAGAGTTATCTACAAGAGCTTGTAATTCCTCCTTCAAGTATGTAACCAGCCAACATGCTGCAAAGCTTCCTCGATAGAATTTGGTTCAGTCACACTTACAAGTTCTGTATGAAGTGCACACTTAGGATTAGGCTTCACAATCCCTGACTTAGCTCTCATTTGCATAGCATGGCCAATGTTGGTGTACGAAGCAATGTCAACATGATTATTATTAGTAGATATGTCATGAATATGCAAAGAAGCATGTGCATCATCACTCTCAACTGTACTGTTGACAGGAACAACACTATTTGATTCAACCTCCCCAACAATTCTAGAATCATCGGCCTCAATCAGATCAGGTTGATTTTGATTTAAAACTTCAACAATTTCATGTTCATGCACAACATCATGTGAAGAGCTAGTGAAAACTCGTAGATCAAGTCAACATTTTTTATACACACAGTTTTCATGCCCTATCATGACTTCCTCCAGCAATTTCATTTAAAAAAGGAGAATTTTTTTAAAATGCAAAATATCGAATAACTGGTAACTTCGGATTTGATTCTAAGAAAAAGCTATCTTTGGAAGAGATTTGGTAAAAGCTCATGCATACTCGCAAGTTGAGGTCAGGTTGCACCAATCAAATTAGGATAGACCACTTTTGGACATATGCTAGTAAGAACAATTTTGCACATGGTCGGTCTGAACATTCCTGAAACTTTCTTCACATCCCTACACGTCTTTGACCAGGAAGACAACCCTGCTAATTCTCTATTTGGGCTATATCTTGGAGTCATTAGATGGCCGCCTTGTTGAATAAGAAAGAACCACACTCCTTTGATGATAATAATTGAAGAAAACACTCAAGTATATTAGTTGAGGAGAGTATGCAAGGAAGCTGTTGAGACTAGGCAATATTGAACTTTTGATGATAACCTCGCCCCCTACATGCTATACAAGGGAACGGGGGAATAAGATGGATCACGCCACGTGTAGAGTGATGATTGGGTCAATGTGCACCAAGGATAAGAAGCCCCAAGGAAGTTGCCGAGAAATTTCCAAAAGACCTCCTACTTCAACCCATTATTAATACTTTATTCGCTCATCACAAAGGAACCTTTAGCCATTTTTCTAATAACCCATTTTTCCTCTTCTTCTACCTTCAATTTTTGAGTGCCTTGCATTGCCGATCTGAAGGGAGAGTTTAAGATTGGAAAAAAAGAAGTTGTGGAAGCCAAGTTACAAGGAAGCGGACACTGCAAAAGAGGAGTTCATGCTAGGGCTTCATCCTTCCCTTCACTTTGTCTTGTGCTATTTTCTTTGCTGGATTATATGATCTCTTTCATAGGGTAAACTGCAATGATATAGGAATCATGATGGGTCTTAGCTAATATGTAATATATCTCGTTGTTTTTATCTTGTTATGCTAATTGTGAGTTGATTATTTCATATTTGTTCTTAATGCTTCAAGAGAGTAGCTAACTCTTGCATGAATAAGAGATTTGATCAAGCAATAGGCATAGGCAGGTCGATGATGTCTTTGAATAAAATAGTTTACAATTTTTCTTGCAGAAATATCTTAGATTCTGTAAATATTTATATAGGAGAGTTGTTCGTAATGAACCAACCTTGTCTTATTTGCACAGGCATGTGGATGAGGCCATGGCAATAGATTGTAATATATAGTGATAGCCCTTTACAATTAAAGCATCAAATCTATATGGGAAACAATCTCAATCATCACTCTATTACTTATGTGACGTATGCACTTGCATGATACATTAAAATAGCACAAGTTATTGGCATCGTTACCAAGGATTTGTTTGTTTTCATCTTTGTTGATAATTGCATTTTAGAGTACTTGCTTAGTTTTTGCTATTGTTTTCAGATAGTATATGCAAAAGAGCCAAATAGAAGGACTTTTGTCTTTTGACCTCGAGATAGAAAGAACTAGTCTAAGGATCACAAGAGAATGTAGGCAAGCCACGACTCAAAATTACAACCATTAACATTTTGGGAATCAGAACATTGGAGAACAAACTTTTGGTAACCAGAATCTTGGCAACTAGAATCTAGTGGAACAAAACCCAGTAGAACAACCATTTGTCAATCAGAATATGGGCAACCAAGCGAGACCAGCACCTCGAAATTAACCAACATAGAACAATAACAATTCATTAGCAGAACTTGCTCTTCCATTGCTCGAGGATTTCAACCTCATCACTGTGAGACCACAGATTCTTGCAAACAATTTTGAACTAAAACCTATGATGTTTCAAAGGCTGCAATCAGTAGGATAGTTTAATTAACTGCCTAGTGAGGACCCCTAGATATACTCGCTGAACTTTGTGGCAATCTATGATTCATATAAGGAGTATCAAGTTTCTGAAGATGCAATCTAACTATGACTATTTTTATTTTCTGTAAATGGGGCAACTAGGCTGAGGTTTAATTCACTCACACCAAACTCAATTCTTCTTGGGAGAAGATGGCAAAAAAATTCATGTTGAAGTATTTTTTACTGTCTAGGACAGTACAATTTAGGAATGAGATTACTTCATTTGTTCAATTGGAGAATGAGTCTTTTTATGACACATAGGAAAGGTTTAAGGACTTGCTGAGGAAGTACCTACTATGGAGTTAAACCCTATGTACAAATTTAAACTTTTAACAATGAGTTGATGAACCAAACCAAATCAACAGTGGATGCTGCCACAAGAGGGTCGATCATGACAAAAACCAATAATGAAGCTTATGAATTGATGGAGAAACTAGTTTTCAATCCACCATTAGATGATGGATGAAAGGACAACAAGATAAAATGTGTTAGGAGTAATACAAATGGATGCTCTTAATGCCTTGTCAACACATATGGCGGCATTAAGCAAGTAGATGCAAAGTTTAGAAAACAAGACTCGGGCTAGTGTAGAAGTAACACAAGTTTAGTCATCCAACTTATGTGTGGAAATAATCTTTCATGGGAGCAATGTCCTTTGTAGACATAAACAACCAACCTCATAAGCAATTACAACAAGAATCAGAGCAACCTTTACTCCATCACCTATAACCTAGGCTGGAGGAATCATTCAAACTTTGGATGGGGAGGAAACCAAGCTGGTGGACAAAATCTCAAACTCAAGCTTAAGCACCACCAGGATTCCAAACCCATGCACAAAACAAATTACAATAACCTGTTGAAAAGAAGTTGTCAATGGAAGAAATGTTTATTCAGTTCATGCACACTCAGCAATAACTAATGCAAACTCATCAAGCCCCCATCAAGAACTTGGAGAACCAATTGGGATAGTAAAACACTTTGACTAACCGCCCACTTGAAACACTCCTAGTGACACACAAGTGCCCAGAATGGAAGAAGGTAGAGAATGCATGGCGATCGAGTTAAGAAGTGGGAAGGAACTACCTAATACCAACAAGAACCAGATCCAAAAAACATTAAGGATAAAGGAAGCCCAAGCATGGACAAAAGAAAATGAAGATGGATGGGTAAGAGGTGCAGAAATCAATTCCTCAACCTAAACCAGCAAAATATGTTCTAAAGTTCTCTTATCTAGAGAGGCAACAGAGGAGCAAGATAAATTAGAAATTCTAGGACTTTCTTAACATTTTTAGAAAGTTGACAAGTAATATCTCATGTGCTAAGGTATTGGAGCAAACACCTAATTATGCCAAGTTCATGAAGCTAATCTTGTCAAATAAAATGAAGTTGGAAGAGTTGGAAATAGTGGCCCTAAACAAAGAGTTCAGTGCATTTCTGCAATGGAAATTACCCCAAGAGTTAAAAGATATAGAGTGATTCATCATTTCTTGCTTCGTTGGGTCAAATTTTTCATGCAAAATCCTTTGTGAATTGCGTGCTAGCATTAATTTGATGTCACTAACCATTTACAAAAGATTGGAGTTAGGAGAAGTAAAACCCACTACTGTAAAATTATAGTTGGCTGACAAATCTTATATCATTCTCAGGGGATAAATTGAAAATATTTTGGTGAAAGTAGACAAATTAATCTTCCCATCATACTTTGTGGTATTAGACATGGAAGAAGATAAAGATGTCTCACTCATCATGGGACAACCATTACTGGCAACATGAAGAACCCTAATTGATGTGGTCGTAGGAGAACTAATCATGATAGTCAACAATGAAGTGGTGTTTAATATATTCAAGGATATAGAATACCTAGAATCAACTGATGATTGTTTTTTAGTCTATGTCGTCCAAGGAACAATCATAGAAGTATATGAAAAGAACCCACTTTCAGACTCTTTGGAGACATACTGACTTCCAAAGTCATAGAGGAAGAAGGTGAATAGCTAGCCGAATTAATGGGTTGGCTAGACAACCAATAAAGCAGTAGTTAAGAATGTGAGCAATTGGAGCCCTTTCTTGCACAAAACTTTAAACTAAAATGAACATTCTTTCAATTGTTAAACCTTTTGAGCAGGAGTTGAAGCCCTTGCCGACGCATCTCAAATATGCATTTCTTGGACTTTTCTTGTGATTTTTTCTAAATCACTCACATCTTTGCAGGAATAAAAGATGTTGAGAATCTTAAAAGATCACAAATTGTCGATTAATGGCCAATTGTTGACATTCGAAGTATTAGCCCAAATGTCTACACGCACAAGATTCTACTGGAACAAGGACACAAAAAAATTATTGAACAATAGAGACACCTCAATCATAAAATGAAGGAGGTAATAAAGAAGGAAATACTCAAATGGTTGGATGTTGGAATCATCTACCCAATAGTTGATAGTTCATGGGTCAGTCTTGTTCAATATGTTCCAAAGAAAGGAGGGACAAATGTTGTGCCCAATCAAAACAATGAACTAATCCCTCCTAGAATAGTCACCAACTAGAGAGTGTGTATGAACTATGGGAAGCTAAACAAGGCTACCAAAAATGCCATTTTCCTTTACCATTCATTGATTAGATGTTGGATAAATTGGTTGCGTAAGAATACTATTATTTCCTAGATGGATATTTTGAATATAACCAAATAGCAATCCATCTAGAAGACTAGGCATATACCACATTCACGTGCCCATATGAAATATTTGCTTTCAAAAGGAAGCCCTTTGGATTGTGCCATGCCCAAGGAACATTTTAGAAATGCATGATGTCCATTTTTCAGATATGATAGAAGATGGCATGGAAATCTTTATGGATGACTTCTTAGTATTTGGAATTACATTTGATCACTACTTAAAAACTCTAGACAAAGTTCTATAGAGGTGTGAGAGTTCCAACTTAGTCTTAAATTGGAAAAAAAATATCACTTCATGGTAACATAAGGAATTGTGATAAGATATAGAGTCTCAAGTAAAGGCTTCGAGGTGGACAAAGCAAAAATAGAGGTTATTGAGAATTTCCCACCACCTACCAATATCAAGGGAATAAGAAGTTTCTTACGCCATGCTGGATTTTACAAAAGATTTATAAAGGTTTTTTCAAAAATTGCAAAGTTACTTTGTAAATTTTTGAAAAAAATGTAGTATTCGATTTTGATGAGGCTTGTTTAAGAGCATTCAGTAAATTGAAGGAAAAACTTATTTCAGCTCCTATTATTGCTACACTAGTCACAACCATTGGAGTTAATGTGTGATGCAAGTGATTATGTCATTAGAGCTATCTTGGGCTAGTACAACAACAAAGTCTTCCACACCATCTACTAGGCAAGCAAAACACTACCACAAAGAATGACTTATTGGTTGTAGTGTATGATGTGGCTAAATTCAAATTTTACTTAATGGGCACCAAGGTGTTAGTTCACACAAACCATTTGGCTTTAAAATACCAACTGTAGAAGAAGGATGCCAAGCCAACGCTTATTAAATAGGTGTTGTTACTGTAAGAATTTGATCTAAAAATAAGATACAAGAAAAACTCTGAGAAGGTGTAGCTGATCACTTGTCCAAACTAGTGAATGAAGAAAACAAACCCAACTCACTGCCAATTCATGAAAACTTTCTAGATGAGCAACTTTTTCATGTGAGCACATCTAACTTACCTTGGTTTACAGACTACGTAAATTTTCTTGTTGGTCAAGTTTTTCCCTTAAATATTTCACCACAGGAGAAAAGAAAGTTTTTAATTGATGTCACAAACTATTACTGGGATGAGCCTTATCTATTTAGAAAATGCAGTGAATAGATGATTCAGAGATGTGTCACAGAAAAAGAATACCTAACATTCTCTATCATTGCCACTCATCAGAATATGGACATTTTGGAAGCCAAAGGACGGTCATGAAAGTTTTACGATCAGGATTCTATTGGTCGACCGTTTTCAAAGATGCTAACCTTTTTGTGAAGAAGTGTGACAGATGCTAAAGAACTGAAAATATATGAAGAAGGCAAGAGATTCCCTTGTCTGGAATCCTTGAAGTAGAGCTCATTGATGTATGGGGTATAGATTTCATGGGACCAATTGTGCCATCCAATAGCTATTGGATGTTGGACATAAATATATACGTGAATCAAGAATTGTGTCATATGTTATTATATAAGGTTGGCCTAAATTAAATTGATCTACTAAAGTGAAAGGTTATGGGCCATAAATTAAGGTGTGGAATTCAATGTGAAAAGTGTGGAATTCAATGTGTAGATACCTTTTCATATTTCTCTTTTCGTGATGGGTGAAAATGAATTTATGAAACTACAGCTATAAATAAGGAGGTTATGGTCCCTGAATCAATAAGCAGTTTTCGTTCTGGTATCCCATTGTTCAGAATTCAGGTTTTGGAAAACTCTTCTTAGATTCAGAAGACCAAAACCTAAGGTGGTCAAGACTCTAGTTTCTCTTATGGCTTCAGGTACGCTTCCGCTATCTAGTTTATTTACTCGATGATTTGATATGAAATCTAATAAAGTCCAACAAGCGGCATCAGAGCCACCTTCATATTAAATCATTGAGTATTAGGTTTTAATTTATATTTAAATTATGGATTGGAACTATCCAGTTCTATATCCCAATCAGTTCTATATCTCATTCAGATCTACAGATTCAGGATTAAGGAAAGTAAAGGAAATACAGTTACAAAAGGTTATAATTTCGGAAACTCCCACATAAAGTTTCTTTTATAACCTTTTTTTGTTCA
>JAURVB010000773.1:0-13713 GCA_033002965.1 Piper betle
TTGTCAGTAACCCTGTTAGTTGTTCCACGGGATTGATAGCCACCACTTCTACTGACATGGCCCAAAGTCCAGCTAGCTGCTGACCTGTAAAGACCCGGAATATATATATATATATATATATATATATATATATACACGTATATATATATATATATATATATAAATAATAATAATAATAAAAATAACGTTCGACGTGGTGGGATCGAACGTGGGGAAAAAATTTCGTTTGCTGGTTAGGTATGAATTACCCGGTTAATTGAGAAGTAATTTCTAACCGGACGATTCTACTTGAATCGGTCGAGTCGACCACATTATATATCCATCTAACCATTTAAGTGAACCATACCATGTACCCATTTAAGAGGTTAAGTGAATTATTTATCCATTTAACCATTTAAGTGAATCATACCATGTACCCGTTTAAGAGGATAAGTGATATGGTTAAGTGAACCGTATTGATTACCCAACTACCCGGTTAAAGGAATTGCGGTGAAAGGGTGTTTCCACAAACCCTAGCCGTCATTTCATTCTTTATAAGAGGAGAAGGGGAGGGCGTCTTCTACATCTTTCTCCTCCTTGGACAGATGCTGGCTTTCCTCCTTCGCTCGGGTAATTCCTTTTCCTTTCTTTTTCTTTTGTTGCATGCATACACATGTTGCATAAATCATAAACATGTTAAACATAAGAATCAAATGAGAAATCAACAAGGGAAGAAGAAAACCAGGAGGACGTCCTGCTGTTTTTGCAGCAGCAACAACACCACCTTACATCCTTGTGAGTTGGGTTGACGTGCTGGAAGTAGGGAGTGCTCCCAGCGGTGTTGCTGGCCGGACGGAGTTATCTTGGGTGGCCGAGTCAGACCGTCGGGGAGGGATGTAAATCTGGAACGTGAAGGGAGACCAGGTTGATGTTGATTGGGTGGTGTTGCTGGCCAGACGTGGATCCACCATGGAAAGGGCAGACTGGTCGTCACTTGGGGTGGTGCTGGTCGTCACCTTGATGGGGCAGGACATGGTCGCCATGGCTGTTGGTCGGCCACCATGAATGGTGAAATTAAGGTCCCCATGTAGGGTGTAGTCCGAGTTCCATGAGACAGCAGCGGATAAAGGTTGGATCTTTGGTGTTTTTCCAATCAGATTAGTGGGGTAGATAGAAGATGGGGTCTGAGATTGGGTGGAAGGAAAAGAAGACGTGCTGGTCGGGTGCTGTTTATGTGGCTGACTAGAGTAGTCGCCATGGGTCTGGTCGGGTGCTGTTTAGGTGGCCGACTAGGGTAGCGTTGCCTTGGGTCATGGGCTGATTAGGTGACCGACATGGAGTCACCATGGTCAGGTCGGGGTTGCTGTTTGGGTGGCCGGAATGGGGTCGCCAAGGACTGGTTGAGGGTTGCCATGTGGTGGCCAAGTTGGGGACGCCATAGCAGCAAATGGAGGCCGCCACATTACTGGTTGGTCGCCATGCATGGTGAAAATACCGGCTTTTGCTGGTTGGCTACAATAAAGCTGGGAGCTTTGGGGTCGTTAAATGAATTGTTAAAGTAGGATGGCAACCAGGTCAATATAGGAGAACTCGATGCGGTTGAGTTAGAATATAAGGTAAATACAAAAGACTTAAGTATGAGATATGTTAATAATTGAATTATCAATTAGATAATGGGGATTTGGATAGGGATAATTAATAATTAATTATCATTAGAATTGCTGAAAATTTAATAAGAAATGAAGACTAACATGAACTAATTACATCATTTTAAATTGATAGTATATTAGTCATGTAGTTGCATGTAGGTTCATGCAAAATAAAATTATACTAATGTATAATTTTATGCCCCTATTCAGATTAGGGTTAACGGATCATAGTCAGACGAAATCACAAGTCAGGTACGTATAATAGATAGAACATCGTATTTTCCTTGTTGGTAGCCTAGGTCGGCCTGAGCCCAGATTCGACCACCATGCACCGAGTGCAACCGGGGTCAAAGAATTGACTCAGTCCGACACTGGGTCGTATTATGTGTGTACATTTTGTAATACATCGATGATGTTTTGGAGTAGTGATAGCCGCCCCATAAAAAGGCTACGGCCGGGGTGAGTGAGGCACAACGATTCCTCCATCGCACTGGAGTGCAGTGATAGCCGCCCCATAAAAGGCTACGGCCGGGGTGTGCAAGGCACTGGCACTGAGTGCAGTGATAGCCGCCCCATAAAAAGGCTACGGCCGGGATGTGTGAGGCACTAGCACTAGAGTTGGCAGTGAGAGCTTCCCCACAAACGGGGCATAGCAATCACCTGAGTGCAGTGATAGCCTCCCATAAAAAGGCTACGGCCGGGGTGTGCAAGGCACTGGCACTGGAGTGCAGTGATAGCCTCCCCATAAAAAGGCTACGGCCGGGGTGTGCGAGGCACTGGCACTAGAATTGGTAGTGAGAGCTTCCCCACAAACGGGGCATAGCAATCACCTGAGTGCAGTGATAGCTACCCCACAAAAAGGCTACGGCCGGGGTGTGCGAGGCACTGGCACTAGAGACGGTAGTGGTAGCCTCCCCACAAAAGGGCTACGGCCGGGGTGTGCGGATCACAGCGGATACCTCCTCCGCATTGTGTTGGAGTATAGTGGAATCGCTCCACCGCGTATTAAAATAAACATAAGGAAATGGTGGAATGTACTTGATTTATTTTATCTATTATACTACTTAGTGTTGTAATCACTAACGCGGAATTGCCTCCGCAGGTGTGCAGATACGAGATTAGGTGATTGACAACCAGAGTATGGAGCAAAATAAATATGAGGACTCCTTTTTTTATTATTTGAGAAATAAGTGTGGCTACTGGGAAACGGTCCAAGACTGTGGGATCTTTATATATGTTTTTGTTAAAAAAATGTTAGTCATATTTGCTTAAATTTTGAGTAACACCTTGCCAGCTAGGCCCACAATGTTGTGACAAATGGCGGGTCGTTACATGACCTTTGTCCACCTTGTCCTTCCGACTCAATGCGTCGGCTACCACATTCGCTTTCCCTGGCTGATATAAGATTTGGAAGTCGTAGTCTTTCAAATATTCTATCCACCGCCTCTGTCGAAGGTTAAGGTCCTTTTGGGTGAAGATATACTTCAAACTCTGATGGTCAGTGAAGACTTCGAACTGGGCTCTATACAAGTAGTGTCTCCAAATCTTCAGTGCAAAAACTACTGCTGCCAGTTCCAAGTCATGGGTTGCATAATTTTGCTCATGAATTTTCAATTGATGAGAGGCATAGGCCACCACTTTACCTCCCTGCATAAGGACACATCCTAAACCCAACAGGGATGCATCACTGAAGACTACGAATCCTTTATTACCATTTGGCAGTGCCAAGATTGGTGCAGTTGTTAGACTCTTCTTTAGAGACTGGAAACTTTCCTCACACTTACTACTCCATTCGAACTTGACGCCCTTCCTTGTGAGTTTGGTCATTGGCGATGCCACTAAGGAGAAGTCTTTAATGAATTTCCTGTAGTAACCCGCTAAACCAAGAAAACTTCTGATGTCAGTGACTGACTTGGGTTGTGGCCAATCAGTGACTGCTTTCACTTTCGATGGATCCATTGCAACTCCGGCCTTTGAGATTATATGACCAAGGAAATTTACCTCCTTCAGCCAGAAGTCACACTTTGAGAGCTTGGCGAACAGCTGATTCTCCCTCAACACTTGAAGGGTAATGGATAGGTGCTTCACATGCTCTTCTTCATTACTTGAATAGACCAGAATGTCGTCCACAAACACAATGATAAACTTGTCCAAATATTCATAGAGGACCATGTTCATGAGTGACATAAAGGCCGCTGGTGCATTTGTTAGACCAAAAGGCATGACTAGAAACTCATAATGTCCATATCGAGTTCGGAAGGCCATTTTCTGTATGTCTGACTCCTTTACACGCAATTGGTGATAACCAGACCGCAAGTCTATCTTGGAAAATATTCCAGCTATTCTTAGCTGGTCAAACAAATCATCAATCCTCGGTAAGGGATACCGATTCTTGATTGTCACTTGATTGATTTGGCGATAGTCAATACACAACCGAAGTGATCCATCCTTCTTCTTCACAAAAAGAACAGGGGCTCCCCAGGGTGAAGTACTTGGCCGGATGAAGCCTGCCTGTAACAACTCTTCTAGTTGACTCTTTAATTCTTTGAGCTCCATTGGAGCCATGCGGTATGGTGCTTTAGAAATTGGTGTTACTCCAGGTGCTAGGTCAATGACAAACTCCACTGCCCGCTTAGGAGGTAACCCTGGAAGTTCATTCGGGAATACATCTGGAAACTCTGCTACCACAGGAATCATGGACAACTCTTTGGATTTGGACTCAGACTCAACTAG
Source organism: Piper betle (assembly GCA_033002965.1). Classification (NCBI taxonomy): domain Eukaryota; kingdom Viridiplantae; phylum Streptophyta; class Magnoliopsida; order Piperales; family Piperaceae; genus Piper; species Piper betle. The sequence continues at coordinate 4,362 of JAURVB010000773.1, forward strand.
GTTAGTCAAAAGGCTTTACAACTCTCACCAAACAACTCAACTGCCTCACCGATTGCCACGATACAAGAAGATGGATCGTGCAATGACCCTTGGAAAATGACCCCCATCTCACAATTACAAGGTTTTGTCACCACTCTCTTCCCTTTACAGTCAAGGAAAGCCTGGTGTGCAGACAGCCAGTCCATTCCCAATAATACATCATAACCTTTTATCCCATATATGATAAAGTTCCACACATAGGGTTTTCCTTGTATATCTAAGGATAGGCTAGTCACCCCCAACGTTGTGACTTCACTGTCTCCCGTTGCAGTAGTGACTTTATAAGACTTGGGTAATGGAGATGCTTGGAGTCCTAACCTCTTGACTATTTGAGATGAGATGAATGAATGTGTACACCCTGAATCAAATAGAACCTCCACAATAAATCCTTGGATTAGAATTTTACCTCAAATAGTATGATCATCCTCCTCAATGTCCTCGACTTCAACCGCATAGAGTTTCGCCTTCCCTTTGTCTGCCGGTTGTGCAGGTGTCAGGTAGCGAATAGGAGCTGGTGCCTTCCCTTTCTCAGGCTGCTCCTGTTGTTGTCTAGGAGGTTGACGACACTCCTTCTGCATGTGTCCCGTCCTTCCACAGTTATAGCACCTACGGGGCTCCCTGCATGTCCCTGAATGCATCTTGTTGCAATTTTTACATTGTCGATACGGAGGCTCCTCAAACTTCCTTTTGAGGTTCCCCTCAATGCTCCTTTGGTAGTTTTGCTGCTGGTGTCTTGCAGACCGGTTTTGGCTACTACCCTGGTTGGCATTTTTATGTTGCATAGTAGCCCTCCCCTGTTTCTGTGCACAGTCATGCTCGTACACCAATTCATGAGTCATGGCTGCCTCGATCACTTCGGTTATGGTGCCCCTTGGCGCCATAGCAACCCTACTCCTTAATTCTGGCTTCAATCCCAAGAAGAATTTGTCTGCTCTAGCCTTGTCAATTGCGAGAATCCCAGGTGCAAATCGTTCCAACTGCAAGAAATTCTTGGCATATCCCCAGACCGAATCCACCCGCTGTGCCAGAGTGGTGAATTCCAGTGCTTTCTTCTGGACAACGGACTCAGGAAAGTACTGTCCATTAAAAGCTGTTACAAATTTTGCCCATGAGATGGATGAAATCTCACGTTGATAGAATGTAGTCTTTTCTATGGATTTCCACCGAGTAAGATGCTTCCTCCTGAAGCATGCATGTTGCCAACCTCACTTGATGGCGGTGGGGCACCGATAGAGCCCTAAACGCTTTTTCAGTAATGTCTATCCAGCTCTCTGCCTTCATTGGATCAGTCCCTCCAATGAATACCTCAGCTCCATTCTTCCGGAACTTTTCCACAGTGTATCGTTCACTATCATCCACAGCTGGTGGCACCACTTGTCGGACTACCGGTGGCACTGGGTTTGGAAGCTCCCCTAGCTCGCCCGGGTCAGATAACCCTGCCCGCTCTTGGGCACTCCCCTAATCACCATCTGGGACATTCCTAGGATACGCTTCTGAGTTTAAGGCTCCATTCCCTGTTACCACTCCCGGTAACCACTGAACAATATTCTGAACCACAGAATTTGTATTTTTTGAAGCCTGTGCTAGTCCTTGTATGGCCGTCAGGATTTGGGCCAACACATTCTCTGTGTTCGAATTTGACTACGCAGATCGGCTTGACTGTTTACGGGTGCCTGCCATCTGAAACATCGAACCATCATGGTTTATTAATATGTTCTCTTTCAATTATGACTTAGGTTTATTAGTAGCGAATGAATTTGATAATTCAAAACACAACACAGTGGGAAAAGATAATTATTAGACTTTTCAACAAGGGACTTGAGTCATAAAATGAGCTAGTGGGAAACCTGGCTCTGATATCACTTGTAACGACCTGCCATGTGTCACGATATTGTGGGCCATGCTGGCCAAGTGCTACTCAAAATTTAACAAAACCAACCCTATAACGACCAGTCCTCACCGGACCGGGTGTTACTTAAAAGGTTACATAAATAATATGAAAGCAAATAAGTCTAGCATTTCTAAGTCAAAAGAACTTATGTTTCAAATGACAATGTATGAAATAATCATCCCACAGTCTTGGACCGTTTCCCATAACCACATTTATAACACAAGAAAAGTAAAAAGACAAGTCCGCTTATTATCTATTCATTACCTGAGTTGGTAGAAGAACCACCTAGTCTTCTCTTAGTCTTTAGTTCCAGTTGCTAACTTGCGGAAGCAATTCTGTGTTAGTGATTAAACACTAAGCTGTATAATTAAATAAAACAAGTCCATAAACTCCCTATCAATATCTATAATATTGGCGGTTGTGACCATTCCAACATGTCCATTTATTAGCTGAGGGTTCACTCCACCATGTCCATTAGTTGGCTGATGGGTCTGTCCACCATGTCCATCTATTGGCTGATGGGTCTGTCCATCATGTCCATTAACAGCTGGCAAGTCCAATCGCCATGTCCGTTATCGGCTGGTGAGTCCACTGCATGTCTGTAATTGGCTGGCGAGTCCAATCCGCCATGTTCAATTTATTTGTTGATGGGTCAATCCATCATGTCCATTACCAACTGGCGAATGCAATCCGCCATGTCCGTTATCGGCTGGTGAGTCCAATCCACTATGTCCGTAATTGGCTGGTGAGTCCAATCCGCCATGTCCAATTTATTGTTTTATGGGTTGTCAGGTCCTTTCTGACATGTCCATTATTGGATTATGAAGGGCGTAGCCCATGTCGGACTGAGTCAATTCCTTGATCACCGGTTGCACTCGGTGCATGGTGGTCGAATCTAGGCTCAGGCTGACCAGGTTGTCCATAAGGGAAAATACAACATTTTAAATAATTATACGGACCTGAAAATTTGGTGAAGAACCCGCAAGTATAACAAATAATCCTAAAGTCTTCCCCTTTGTGTGTCAAATGTGATCACAACCTATCCAGAGGATGTTTCATATAACAACAGAACTTTCCTTTATATAGAAGAATATGTGTGGAATTCTAAAAGTCATTACATTAAATTTTATAAATATGTGTGGAATTTAAGAAGTCACTATATTAAATTTTATAGAACAGAACGTAATTACTCATAACTATATTTGTGTGATAATGAAAGGTCAAAAACTATGAATGGGTTATAATTGATAAAATATTGATTTCTCAAGAATTAATTTAATTAAATAATTGATTCATTTTAAGATTTGCAAAACCCAAGTTAATTAAATAACTTGATTTATTTTAAGATTTACGAAACCCTAAATAAAATAACCTAATTATTTTTAGGGTTTTACAGAACATATGGTATGTTTGGAGGTTTAAATTGTGTGAGAGATCAAAAGGGGAGAAAGAAGTAAAAGGCTAATGTGATGTTGATTGGAAGATTGGAGTCCGTATTTCAGTTTAAATTGTCAACTCATCATTTTTTCATCATCATTCACCGACTTTAGAGATTTCCCTTGTTGACAGAGTTAATGAGTATCGGTGTGAAGATAAATAAAGAAGAACAAACTACATTGCTTGTTATTCAATGTCGGACTCATGGGATAGTTATTTAATCATGAGTTTGAATCATGTTACAAAGTTAACAATGGACTGAGTGGTAACATCACTTCTATTAGAGGAGTTGTGGAGAAAATCGTTCGAGTCATCAAATCCAACTTTAAGTTCTCTGGTATTATTGATGAAAGAAAGATGAGGTAAATCATGGGGTAAGAGTGTAACCAGAAGGGATAAGAGAAGAGGTAGATACAGGTCAAGAAGGGACTTAAGATGTTATTATTGTTATAAGTTAGGTCACATGATGTAACACCCCAAATCCGGTTCACGCCTCGTGAACTGAACCGGCATGTTACAGGCCCCGGTTAGGTCGGCTAACTCGAACCTAACTCGTGCGGATCTAATCTCGACGATCTTAAGATGTAGATACGATTTGTCATGCATGGATAAATGCATAAAACCCTAACATGATACTACATGGATGACGTGCAACCTAAATTTCACATCATTACAATTACGATAAAAATTCTGAAATAAAACAGACAGGGTCTCCCCTAAAAGTGCAATTATGGGCCCACCCTGTCAATATAATATATATATATATATAATATATACACATGCATCCATGATTTCATTCACACAAAATCTAACATATTATGAATTCATTCTGAAGCTGGGGTTTCAACCCACCACGCTTCCGCTGCGCATCTCTGATCATGTTCACATTCTATCATGTCTCATGCATTTGAACATGTCATTCACAATATAATAACATAACAACACAATATTAAACATTCAGAAATCTAACATGTGTGTGTGTACAAGACCTCATTGCTCCTCTGTCCAAGCTGGCTCCTCCAACTCGTGATTATTACCTACATATAGTATAAAAACACGTCAGTAACAAGTGTTACTGGTCCGGAAAATAAAATAACTATAACAAGCTGGCTATGAGAGCAAACTCTCATATAAAAGAAAACATCATATACTCCACGTGAACACTCTGAAGGGCACTACTAAGGAGCCACTGGGCTGCAGACCCGGTAGCATCCCGAACTTACTGATCTGCTGCTGGTACTGTGCCGCTCTCGGCACTTCTTTTTCAGTACTTCTCGTGAAACTTTATCCTAAGCCCTCTCCTTACCTCCATATTTCTCCTGGCCTTGAGCACGAAGGCCGAGTACTCTCAGGCAGTCGCCTTTAGTACCCTTTGAACCACAAGTCCGGACATGCGCTGTACTAAAGAGTACCCATAAACCTCCACGTTCTCCGGGTGTGAGGAACTCAAACGCGGAGTTGTCAGGATCCCTCGGGAGTGGAACAGTCCGCTGGCACTAATCCAGAGCCCGCTTTGACTGTCACGACATCCTCTGCATGGTATGTGCAGTCGATTTCTCCATCTCTCGTCTCACTGAAAACGCAAAAACTACATATATATAGGGCTGGGTAGGGATTTATATAATAGGCCCGAAGGCAACTTGTGGTGGATCTTGTTTTCGAAATCATCCTCGAGGGATCTCATCCTCAAGGGGTTATTAATCCGGAAATTTGTTCGGCTAGATGGCCCGAGTTAAGTGGGATCCAATAAAACGCCACTTAACCCGTCCTGCAAATGATAAGACAAACATACAATAGAAAGACGTAAAATAGAGTCGAGTCCTAAACAGACCTCGTAGAAGCTCCAAGCGTGTCATCGCGCCTAGGCGGCGAGCTCTTACTTCGTACCTACACATCAAAACTAAATACTAATGCCCGCTAACTAAATGATGCATCAAACGTAATGAACATCACACACAATTCAATCATCAACCATAACAAGCAACAATTATAATGTAAAAGTAATTCCAACTTATCCTATTAATATTAATCTAATTATATTTCCTAAGTTACGTTGTACTCAATTATCATGCTAAAATTTACTTTAGTTCATCAGATCACTTAACTATCATTCCCTATTAATCACATCATGCGCATCTTTACTTCATTCATAGTATGATATTCATCATGACAACTAGTTAATTCTAGCATGCTATGCTAAGAATCATAATCAATTTTAAATAACTCAATCGGAGGTAATTATACCTCACGTAGTCGGCAATCGGCGACCGCTAAGGTTCTATCACGTGTCTCGGAGCTCAAATTCGGCGGTCATCGGCGTACGAAGCTTGATCGGGCTCAACTGGGTGAGCCCCACGGAAGATCCGGTGAATTCCGGCGAACTCCACAAATTCCGGTTTTCCGACTGTTTCCGGCAGCTTCCGGCAGCTTGGCCGTTTTCCGGCGACAGTAGCCGGCGGCAGCTACTGGCCGAAAAGTGGTCGTGTTGGGTACCCTTAGAACCGGCTCGGCGAGCCTGACTCATCTACGAGGTTGACGCGGCCAACGGAGGTGGCGGCTCACCGGAAAATGCATGAACAGGGCCGACGGCGATGGGTGGCTAGATCCGGCCGGCCAGGGCGGCGAAGTCCTCCATGCCGGTCGGGGAAGGTAGCTGGAGGGCTAAGGGTGCTGAGGCGACCGACCGATCGCGACAGCGTTGGTCGCCGGCGGCGGAATCGGCGACGGAAGCGCAACGCGGGCGCGGCGTCGCGGCGTGGCTTCCTCGCGTCATGGCGGCCCGATGGGGGCCGGACTTGGTCGGGGAAGCACAGTGACGTCATCGCGGGGATAGGCGGCGACGATCGGGAGCCGGGCGGCACCGGTAGCGACGGCGGCGACGCTGCACGGGGGCGGTGTCCGGGTTTTGGAAGAAGATGTCGGGAGGGGAGAAAAATAGCTCGGTGGCAATTTCGTAAATAAGACTTGACTCATCTTTGGCTCGAGTCAAGTATAATAAATAAGTCGTATTAAATCTTAAAAAGATTCATAAAAATCGGAAAAATCCCGTAAAATCAAACAAACGCCAAACATTGTAATGATATGCTCTAGAACTATCAATCCACCCAAAATGCCCGTAACACGTCCTAATGCGGTAAACGGCCTAAAACTAATTGTACGATCCATTATATATCATAATAAAAAAAATGAACTGTATACTCTCATATATTCTTATAATTCATTCTGTTCTGTTGTATTCATGACGTTATCATCATATACTTGGGTACACATGACCCTCATGGCTCATACACGAGACCGGCATCGGCTCAGTACACGTGTTTTGAAACTGACTCGACTCAAAAATAACGGTCGAACCGACCGGTTCTGAATATAAAACCCTGACTCGAATCGTTGGTTTTACACATGAGAAAGGATTGTTGGAAACTCAATAAGGATAAAGGTAAAGACAATAATGATGAATGCGGTCCTAATTCAAATGTGACACAATATGAGTTGATGACTATAGCTGATTATGGGAAAGTGTTTGACAACAGAATGGAATTCCAATTGGTAATTGATTTGGAGTATCATTTCATGCAACTCCAAGCTGAGATTTCTTCACAACCTATAAGGTTGCAGACTTATGTGTGGTGAAGATTGGAAACAATGGAACTTCAAAAATTGTGGGGCACGCTGATGTGCTTGTGGTAAGGAATACATGTTACAAGCTAATGCTCAAGAATGTCAAACATATCCTTGACTTAAGAGTGAGTTTGTTGTCTAGAGGAGTTCTTGATGATAGTGGATTTAGTTCACATTTTTTAGAAGGTGTTTGGAAACTTGTGAAAGGTTCATTGATAATTGCCAAGGGGAAGAAGTGTTGCTCTTTAGATAAGAGTGAGTTAGAGCTAGTCCAAGGGGAGGCAAATGCTCTCTCATCTAATGCTATGACTAATTTGTGGTACCATCGATTGTGGCACATGAGCGAGAAGGGACTAGGGGAGTCGAAAAAGTACTTACTTCCCAATTTCAATGACACTTCAATCAATCCTTGTGACTATGTTTGGCAGACAAACGACATCGAACTTCATTTACAAGCACAATTACAAGGAAATCCTAAGTTCTTGAGTGGGCTTATGGAGGTAAAATCATTTAGTGATTCTCTTTATTTTGTCACCTCATTGATCATGCTTCTAGAAAGCTATGGGTTTATGTTATGAAAAATAAGAGATGTATTTGGCATTTTTAAAATTTTTCATGTTATGGTTGAGAAAGAAACTTGAAGCCTTTGAAATGTCTTAGAAGTGATAATGGTGGGGAATATTATTCTAATGAATTTGTTGATTATTTTAGCAAGTACGGGATTAGACATGAAAAGACTGTTCCTTATAGTCCACAACACAAAGGAGTGGCCGAGAGGATGAATATGACAGGCAATGAGAGGGAGGGTTAGAAGCATGTTGTCTTCGGTGAAGTTGTTTAAGAGTTTTTGGTTGGAAGCCTTAAATATGATTTGTTACTTGATGGATAGATCTCTGTCATATGCATTAGAAGGTGATGTACAAGTATATGTTTGGAGTGGTAGGAAGGTAAATTATTCTCGCTTGAGAGCTTTTGGGTGCAAAGCTTTTGTGCACGTACCGAAGGCAAAGCTTGATTCGAAAGTGATTGAATGCATATTCTTGGGCTATGGTGACGAAAAGTTTGGTTATAGATTGTGAGATTCGAAGAATAGAAAACTCATTCAGAGTAGGGATGTAGTATTTAGAGAAGATCAAACCTTTGGGGACTTTGGAAAGGAATAAAAGGTTCCTCAAGAATATACTCATGGGAAGCATTGAAGAAAGAGATGAACCACCTACCTGAGTTAGAGAAGAAGAGGCAAAAGTTGATCTATCACTTCCTCCACCTAGTGATGATGAGGAAGATGTGGTTGAATTGTTTTACCTTCGTCAACTGGAAAGAGTCAAAGGAGGATTTTAGAAGAGGGTGATTGTGCATGAGAACCATGTTGATATAGAGAATCTTCACAATCAAATTTGTAGATTCCAAGGACTAGGACAAACTCAAAGTTGGAAGATAGCCTTGATGTCGGATTCAGAGACGAAGGCTGAACTTCCACAAATTCGAGAATTCTTCTAAATCTTGGTGAAGGTGAATGAAGGATACTACAATGCCAAAGTGGATAGGAAGGAATTCTGTAACACGCCGTTACGGTTCACCCGTGAACCAGCCCGAAAATGTCACCAGTGATTGAACTATTCGATAATCTACTTAATTCACTTAAGCTGACCCGGATCTACCCTCGGCGTCTTAAGAAGGTGATGTCACATGCAAAATATGGATGAAATGTTTGTGTTCTAACGTTGTTCTACATGCATTCCATGATATGCAAGCAAGTAAACAAACAAACCAAACAAATGAAAAGTTCAAAAGAAATATCTATTTTGAAAACGAAACACACAGATTCTCTCCTAAAAGTGTAATAGAGGACACTCTGTCAACAATAAACGATGTATATTTATAGCAATAAAAATTGAAAACACCATCTAAACACAACATAATTTTCACATTCTAGTTATCTTCGCTCCGTAGCTCACCCTATTCATTTTCCACTTTCCATTTGCATTCACATACAAAATATCTTTAGTAGTTTACAATATATCATTCAAACCACACAATTCAATACATCACCAATTATAGTCGACAGGTAAATGTGTGCTTGATTTCATTATTGCTCCTCCACCATCTCGGCAGTGCTCATTCCTCATGATTCTCACCTACATATATAAAAAAGATATCAGCAATGAGCACTGCCGAGATGGCTGAATAATAGTCAAGCACACATTTACACAGTCGACTAACGAAATTTTGGTGATTATTATTGAATTATTTGTGGTTTTGAAATGATATATTGTAAACTACTAAAGATATTTTAGTATGTGAATGCAAATGGAAAGTGGAAAAATGAAACTAAATTGGCTTCTAGGTATAGCTTTAGAATGT
>JAURVB010000774.1:0-14992 GCA_033002965.1 Piper betle
ATTGGAAATGGCGGATTGGACTCACCAGCCAATTACGGACATGGTGGATTGGACTCACCAGCCGATAATGGACATGGCAGATTGGATTCGCCAGCCGGTAATGGACATGATGGACTGACCCATCAGCCAATAAATTTGATATGGGGGATTGGACTCGCCAGCCAATTATGGACATGGTGGAGTGGACTCACCAGCCGATAATGGACATGATGGATTGGACTCGCCAGCCGGTAATGGACATGATGGACTGACCTATCAGCCAATAGATGGACATGGTGGACAAACCCATCAGCCAACTAATGGACATGGTGGACTGAACCATCAGCTAATAAATAGACATGTTGGAATGGTCATCACAACCAATATTATAGATATTGATAGGGAGTTTATGGACTTCTTTTATTTAATTATACAGCTTAGTGTTTAATCACTAACGCGGAATTGCCTTCCGCAGGTTAGCAGCTAGAACTAAAGACTAAGAGACGACTGGGTGGTTCTTCTACCAACTCAAGTGGTGAACAGATAATAAGCAGACTTCTTGTTTTACTTTTCTTGTGTTATAAATGTGGTTATGGTAAACGATCTAAGACTGTGGGATGATTATTTCATACATTGTCATTTGAAACATAAGTTCTTTTGAGTTAGAAATGCTAGACTTATTTGCTTTCATATTATTTATGTAACCTTTTAAGTAACACCCGGTCCGGTTAGGGCTAGTCGTTATAGGGTTGGTGTTGTTAAATTTTAAGTAACACTTGGCCAGCAAGGCCCACAATATTGTGAAATATGGCACGTCGTTACATGTTCTCTCTCCACAAAAATTCTTAAGTTAGACATAGGTTGCCACAAAACATATCTAAACGGGTTACAAGACATCCAAAACCAGGTTATTTTACACAACCCAATGCCACAACGCCTTATTAGTATTTTTTCTAACGTGGGACCATGAGGAGGTAAAACACCAACATAACCTCAAACATGACAGGTCTTACCTCTTTTGGCATGTCTAAAATTAAATTATTTTTGTTTTATTTATTTATTTATTTACTTAGTATGGTGATTGTAGAGTTATTATCAGGCCATATATCCTCTTTATGTTTTTTATGTATATCTTATTAGAACTAGAAGCTTATATTAGAGATAAATTCTAATCTTATAAATAAATTCTCACAGGATGATGAAATATACTCCAATTTTTAATGGCAAACTCGAATTAAATGAGAAGATAGATAAGTTTTAATTTTATAGATAAATCTTAATGAATAATAAGTTAGAATCCAATTTTTATAGATAGAGTATAATTAAATGAGAAGATAGATTATAACAATTTAATTTCTTTTATTTTCTTTTTTGTTGTATTTTTGTTAGGGAATCTATTATTTTTATGAGAGCAAGATTTTAAGTTTTTTTTAATAAGATTAAGTAAGATGTTTTGCCGGGTACAAGTTGTATTATAAATAAATTTTAATTTAATAAATACATTCTCGTTGAATAATAAGAATAACTATAAGTTTTGATTGACTCTAATTATAAAGATAAATCTTGAATGAGAAGATATACAACAATAATTTTAATTTTTTATTTTTAATTTTATTTTATTTTAATTTGTTAAATCTCCTACTTTCAATTAAACACCAGTAAGTAAAGTTTTGATACACCACACCAACCAACCATTGGGGATGTAATTCTTTTGCAGGTCGTCAAGCACAGCAAGGAAATACGTGGGAGGACCATCACTAGCGATGCCGGTTAGATTTAAAATACCTTGATTTGCGAGCTATTACATATCGCTTTACGGCCACTGATTTAATTTCCCTTCCTTTTCCATCAACTTCTCATTTTAATAACCATGGGACTTGAGATCTTGACGTTCAATTGTTGAACTGAACTAATCACACATTCGTATAATTCATCAATGACATTTTGCAAGTTGATGGCCATTGAGTAAGCTTACTTATAATTCGGTATTTATTTATGACTGTAAATTTTTCTATTGCCCCTTCCATATAGATATATCTATAGTATTCATTTTTATTGGGTTTTCATAGCCAAACCTTACACCTTATCCTTACATTTTATTTACATGCTATTCATAATAGATTAAATTATTATGTGTGATCACATTTAGATGGCAAGAATCAGCCCAGGCAGTGAGCGTTGGCCATCCTCCTGTGGTTCGCTCTGCCACACTAGGGTTGGCCTTCCATGCTTGCTTGTTCCGCACATCTGAGGCTGCCGGAAGTCCTTGACGGTGAGCCATGTATTGAAGTACTCCCTATACTGTGTGATCACCCCGTCTTGCACCGTCCACACATGTACCCAATAAACATGCCCCCCTTCCCATCCCTCGGCAATGACCATGTTGCCGGCAGTCGCAATGCTGCGAGGGGCAAATCGGAAGCCCGTTATAGGGTATTCCCCGGTTAGCACTCTCATCATGTGCTGGTACCCTGGGGGTCCATGGAACCACCATTCGAGGTCCTCGGCGAGGAGACCGGCCACGGTGCTAGTGTCACCCTGGGCAAGTGACCCATAGAGCAGTTTCACTGTTGACAAACTAAGGGCTGGTTGGGGTGGCTCAATTTCAGAATTGGCTAGAGATCCCATATTACAGAATATTGGGCTAATGAGAAATTGTATAATTGATGTTTTGAGAAGAACACTAGACAATGTTTGGCAGTGCCAATCATCCTTTCAAACAGCCTATTTATAGATGAATGAAGCTGGGTCCCTTTTGATGTTTCTTGCTTGCTGGTAGAGAAGTGGCTCCGTTTGAATTACGATTGGAATGAAGAGGAACAATTGGAACAAGAACTTCCGGACTTGGATTGGACGGGGGATAATTAACCGCCAAATTTATGTTTCATTGACTCAATGGCCCTGCAAATTTAAATGACTAAAAATTATTGAGGGAAAAGCGATAAAAAAGTTACTAAATTCAATTTGCTTTAAAATTTCAGTCCTTGAGTTAGAAAATGGTATCAAATATTATGACCCTTTTTGTGGTTGATAGATAAAGTAGGTATAAACTCAATCAAAGAAGAATAGTAATTTGATTAGGAAAATGAGGTTGTCAATCTAATGTTTGACATGTAGCCAAAAACACTCAAATACCCAATAAGCATATGTAATGTCATTTGTTACTTGTTAGAATTCATTAATGTCAAATTTTCAATATTTGTTGTTCAATTTTTTTTGTGTGTTATTATGTCCATAACTTATTTACATGTTACAACCATAGTTCATAGCTGAACCTTACTGCACAATATTTTTTAAAAATAAATCAGCTGAATGACTTGTGATGTATTATAAGCTGTTGATACCATATAACAAAAAAACTAGGCAATGATACTAAAAAAATATTTTGACAATGTGCCTTTAGCTCATTAGGTCTTACAATTTTCTTGGTTCTTTGATCAAATACTTATAAGCATTTGTGCTGATTAATGGTCATAAAACCCTACCCTTTAAATTTAGAAAAAGAGTTTTTACCAGAAAAAAGTAGATACTTTTTTATATTACCTACTGGTGGCAAAACTAAACATCAAGATGGGAAAATTTTTCGATAATGATAAGACGACCTTTTAGTTAATTTTATTTTTTTAAAGATCGGCAACCGGCCGACATGGGGTAGCCAGATCTGGCCTCCACAAGGCTAGGAGAGGCCAGATAGCCCACACTCAAAGGCTACCATCCCTGGCCTTACGGTAATTTGGCAGCCGCTTTGGGGTAGTTGGAATTGGCTACTCTAGATCGGTGGCTGGTGGCTAGTGGCAACAAGATTTATTAAAAAAATTTGTTTTTAAAATTTAAATTTGGCTAGGGACATTCAGGTAATGCATATTTTTTACTATTTTTTTAGTAATTATATTTGATTTTTGCACTGACTCGTAATATTCGTAATATAAAAAGTCTATTTCCTTTTTCCCGTAAAAAGCTGCTGGGAAAACTTTTGGCTGCCTCTCCTTAGCTAGTTATTGCACTCACCCTTAATCATGACCGACAAAAAAACATGTATTTGATCTCCAAGTAGGGAGAATATAAGACCTGTCTATCTATGTATTTATAATTGAAAACATATAAATGCATGATATGTTGAAATTGCTAGATAATTTTTATTGAGTAATTTGATAATAACTTATCTACAGGCTATTAAACATTTAAGATAATGGATTATTTTTACTAAGATAACCAAATAATGACAATATATATTATTTATTTTTAGAATGAATGTTAAGGAGATGGCTGCTTTATGCTCGATTAATAAGTGAATAATCTTTTTATGGATAATCTTGCAATCAATCTAGCACATAAGCAGGTCTAACTTGTGGGGAAGTTATTTTATTATTTTAATGTCATTTGAATTGAAATCTAATTCAGTGGGCCCCATGGATGAAATCATCTGAATGCCTTCGTTATAATCCTAGAAACAGTAACTATTTTTTATTGCCTTAATCATCTCCAAATTAACTTGACATTAAAATCTACCTAGTCAAGATGTTGTGCCATGAGTAGCTTATAGACTCTGTTTAGTTGGGTTTTTTCTTTCTTTCTTTCTTTCTTTTTATTTGTTGCATATGCTAATCTTTTTCACAGCTTTACTTTTAACTAATAAATTCTTAAGATAACATTATATTAGTCCAATTTGTTATTTTTATTTTTGTTCTATTTTGATTCGCTGAATATCTCACTTTAAGTTACGGCTCTAATTTTAAACTCTTTTTATACTAATAAAAGCGAGATTAGTTAAGAAGGAAAATTAGCTGCAGCACTTAAAAAAGTTCCAAAGGGGGGAAACTAGTAGCACACATAACATTTCTCATTACAATTATTGAATTATTAGCTAGTTTAAACATATAAATTTCAAACGAAAAAATCTCTAAACATAACCACAAGGAAGATGAAAATTAACCACTTGATTGTGACATGAAGTTAGTAATTAGATTGCGACACACACAATGAACTAGATTTGATTTTCACAACTTACGAATCGTTTGAATTTAAATATTATTTGGAATAGCCACAGCCTTCCCTGGGCGAAGGCTTCGTCGAGTAGTTATGAAGATGTGGGTCAATGACAGTCCGGCCTAGTTTCTTCTCTCAATTTTCTTCCTCTACTTTTCTCCTCATGTATCAATCATGGTCGATCCCCCGTATCTCTCACTTGAGAAACTCGTGAACAATGTACAAATATATGCCTTAATTCATTAATTAGTTTCATGTTTCATTGATAACCCTCTTCTCCGGCCAATGATTCTCCTAAGATCTATCCTAGAAGATGTTCCTCAAGCCTTGTGGTATAGAGAGAGAGCGAGAGAGAGGCTTTATATAGAAATTTAGGTGGATAAATCTCTCAGCACCCATGCATGCTTATTTTATGCACCCCTTTCATCTCCTCAAGCACTCTTTCCTCTTTTAAGCATGTCCATACATACACCATATCCATTATCCCGGACATGTTCAATACATACACTCTTTCATTAACTATACTAGGTTCATGCTCCATTTCACCAATTTCCTCTCACTTATCAAAATAATAACGAAGGAGCCCATACTAATCCTAGCCTAATACAAAAAGATAGGATAAGTCGAACTACATAGTCTAGGTATGTGTTAACCCTTTGGCCAAACTTGACTCATTGGCTAACTTACTCGATTTTGAACTCTACTCAAGAAAATTTATGTATTAACTTAAGCACTTGTTTAATTATTTCCTGGTTATAAAATCACTTGCAAAAACTTAATAAATTCAGTCATATTCCCATTAATCATTTCTATTTGACCATGATTTTAGCCAAGACTAAATGCGAAAAGAAATTCTACTAGTTAATAATAATAAACCCAGTATTTATGTAGTTCTTTAAGGAGACATGAAAAGTTCAAAGTTAATTAGGGTATGAAAATTGATTATTATATTATATTCTTCTTCAAAGAAAATTTGTCACAAAACTTGATTGTTCAAAAATATGGATTATTACATACTACCCTCTGATTTTTAGGAGGTATAGGAGTCGGTCCTTGCCTAGCTCTTGTTCACTCTTCCACAAGAGTAATAAATTACTAACTGGGAGTTGGGTGTGTATCTTTGAGTCAGTCAACTTGCCTTGAAAATTAAAGAAAACTAAGTTGTATTGATTTTAAGTGTGGTAATCATAAATTTTTTTTATTTGCAAAAAGCGTGATAGTACTGGAATCTTGTGTAATGCTCCTAAGCTACATGTGCTCGCTAGGAGCCCAAAGGCACACGGCAAGCTCAATTAATATTCACATCACTTCAAAAAAATTTCTATCAAAATTTCTCTACATTTTATGAAAAAGTGCATATAATAGTTTTGATAATAATGAGCTGTAAAGTTGAGTTGTAAGAAATTATAGAAAGAAAAGAAAAAATAAAATAAAGTAAAAAATAAAAAAATAGCTATAATTTCTTATAGCTATTTCTTTCTTTCTTTATCTGCAAAGTTGAGTTGTAGACAATATAAAGAATAAAAAGAATAAAATAAAATAAAATAAAAATAAAAACCAAGCAATGACAGATTTGAAACGAATTTGGCATTAATGAATGCTAACATTTGATATGCTTTTCGGGTCAGAAAAACATTTGTTATGCTTTTCGGGTCATACATTAATCTTCTCGACAGTAAGTTAAAAAGGCCAAATCGTTGGCCAAATCAACACTTTCTGTGATTTTGTAGAAAATAGTAATAGAAGTGTTGAGCCCCCAAAAAAAGACTTGCAATAGGTATCATGAATTTCTTTTAATTAAAAAGCTAACTTAATAAATAAAGTATTCTCATTAGCCTATATACAAGTCATCAACACCATCTACGACTGATGTGGGATAAACCCAACAACTCCCCTTCACACATCGGGCGATCCTAAATCCCCTTCATATATTAGGCAATCTCGAAATCATCAACGTCTGACAATCTTACTTTCATCGGATGGCACTTACCTGGCAAATTCCTCCTAGGCAAATTCCACTTAAATAATCAGGTGGAACCATGAAGGAGACAACTATAATCGACGTAGGTAAAACTCAACTCTGATACCATTGTTGGGCCTTATGGGCCCCTAAAAAGTACTTGTAATAGTTGTTACGGGCTTCTTTTAATCCAAAACTATCTCAGGGAATAAAGATTTCCTATTAGCATATATACAAGTCACCTACACTCTCTACGACCAATATTAAATAAACTCAACAAGAAGAAGGCCCCTTAGATTCGGAGGGGATAAACCCCAGCCAGCTATTTCTTGGGTGTCAGCAATTATATCACCAAAATCATTGGTTCTGGCAAGCGTGTATTGATGACCAATTAATTTTATAAATATTAGTCAAAGGCTTCCTTTGAGATGCCCACGTTATATGCTCGTTACCATCCAACAATTGAATTTCTCTTTGTTATGAACCCGCAAGGACCAAGAACACCACTCGTTTAAATTGTTAATTGTTTCACAAGGCCGAAAGGTGTGCAAGTTAATGTCTATTAATCAACACCACTAGTATCAGTTAACAACAAACAAGTTCACTAAATAATAAAGGCAACGACACAGTCCTGGCCACATCTTAATAGGAAAAGATGTAAATTTTCTAGTTGTACCTAATTGTTTGCAATTAACTGATTTGGAAAGAAAGAAATTCAGTAATTAAAACCCAGAATTAATGGAAACAAGACTGCGTTTGTATCTTATTAAGCTTTTAGTGTTGATAAACAATTCTCAAACTACATATAGCACATTTCAACTTAAGAAAACAGTTAGTATATAATAATTGAACCGAATGATAAAAGTAATAAACATTTGTACATTTTATAAGCTTTGTCAAGTACATTCAGAAAATCAAATATAGAAGTTTTTCATGAATAGCAAAGTTTATAATTTACAACATGCTGAATATTCTGGCCTTGTTAGACTTTTGCTGGTCAAGAAAATTGTTTTGCGATTTTTCAGATGCACCTTTATGTTCACTGTGTTGGATTCAATCGTAGCAAGGACAATGGCCGAGGGGAGAGGTGGGGGCTCTGTGCGGTGAGGGAAGAAGGAAGGAAGGGAAGAACTCTTAGCCAGATGTAGCCACGATGCGGCGGCCTTGGCTGGATCCGGCCACCCCAGCCATCTGGGCATGGCAGCTGCATCAAAGCTTCCATTGTCAGATCTAGCCCTGGATGAAGGCGCCATTTAAAAGTACCAGATGTGGTGGGTATTAACTTGTACAAAACATACACGAAATTACTCATTCAAAGCTGCATGATTATATTTCTATCATTATCATGTAATGTTCCCGTGTAAGCTCAACGAAAGATACCAATTCTACAATAGGTCTAAGAGAAGTCCGTCATGATCAACCGTGTATTTGGGAGCGAGGTGCCCTCAATGAGGAGTAGATACGGGCGCTCAAGTTCGCTTGAGTTAGAGATGACGAAGATGCCTTTGTTCGGGTGCTTACTACCCATTCTTCTCATCTTGCCCTGCCGGAGGGGTTGGAGAAGAAGGTGAAGGAGCGGGAAGGGTGAGGAGCGGGTGGGTGCTGGTGCTGCGCCCGCACGTAGGTGACTAGCCCTTCAAATCCATTATCATCAGCCGGCACATAAGAGCTGGGCTGGAGATGAGGAGGAGGATGAGGATGTGTACTTCGGGAAGGAAGATGTTTGTGAGGCGGTAGAGGCATTGATGAGGGAGAGTGTTAGGATTTCCAGGTATCGGTGGAATTCCGCGGCTCCAAAGATTGTAAGCATGATGAATTTAGGTGTTAGGATTCGGAATTACAAAGTGTATTTTAATGAATAGTTCGAAGTTAGATTTAGAGAACTGGAGACAAAATTGTGGACGATTAGAAGAAGGAAATGAGAAGAAAGGGGAGAGTGTTCAGAGGATGGAGAAGAAGGTTGCAGAGAGCAAGTGGAGAAGAAGATTCAAATTCATTGCTTGTCCTCAATTACACCCAACTTCCTAACATACTTGTTTCTTCCCTCCCTTTTAGAATTGAAATTTTGAATTTATGAAAATAACAATCTTTTTGGTATTTTTGTATGATTGTAACTAGAAATTGAAATTCAAATATAAGAAAGCGAGATTTTTTATTATTTTCGAATAATATATTCTAAGAAGAACTTCCTCAATTACCTGATATTGAATGACGCATTTTCCCTTCATCCTATTAAAATCTCCCCCTGAAAATGTCCTTTGTCTACAAGCGGCTAAAAGATAGCAGGAAAATTTTCTTTAATCACATATAAAATTCCCATGTAGCTTCACAAGGTGATAATCCCCACCACTGTGAATAGCATTGTCTGAAACTTTTCTTAGTTTTGTATCCCAAAATTGCTCGCGGTGATGGGTGTAAGGCTCCAATTATATAAGATGATAAATGTGGTACGGCCTCCTGTACTTCATACTTTGATTTGACATTGGCGTTAAGTAGAGATACATGAAAAACGTTGTGAAGTTTGCAACCCACTTGGTAACTAAAATGATAAGCCACAACTCCAACCTTTGGCGGTGTCTTGAATGATCCATAAACACGACTAGTTAATTTGGTATGTTTGTGTAATGCTAAAGAGGTTTACTGAAATGGTTGAAGCCTTAAGTAAACCATGTCACCAAGTTGAAACTCTCTCTCTATCCTATGTTTGCATGCTTGAACCTTAATTCTCTTCTTTACTTCACTAAGATTGAGTTTTCGACCTCTCAACAGTGGATCCCCATCATGCAATTCCACCTCTACAGTATTTTGCTTTGCTGTGCATGGAATACAAACCAACAAAGTTAATGGTGATCTTCCATGAGCTCCTTCATAAGGAGTACATTTGATAGCAGTATGATAACTTGTATTGTAGCAATAAGTTGCCCATGAAAGCCAATTAACCCATTCCTTCGGCTTTGAACTTGAAAACTTCTCAAATACATTTGAATATTTCTATTTACGACTTCTGTCTCAGTATTAGCATGATCAGTCGATAAAAGATAAAAGAATGTGTGATAAGACAACAAAGATTAAAGAATGTTCCTAGTAACCTGAATAACACTTGCCAAAATAAGTTCAGAAAAATTACATCCCTATTCACTACAATTGTAAACCTGTGCCACTGTCCCAATGTTTTAAATATGTGACGGTTCACCAATTAAATAACATATTAAATATTCTCCCCATGCATTGATGTGTTATGAGATTGTTTAGGCTTTGTGTATTGCCAAAGTTAGCCGAATAGGCATCCATAACTGAGGCTAGCCAAATGAGTATCCATAACTAATAAAACGTCTTGTGTTTGTTTTAGAATTTTCTTGTTTTTCATACTGTTTCGATTTAGTATTGTTTGTAGGGTTTGTTTCGGATTCGTTCATGCTCGGAAGGGCCCTTCTATGCCCCTTTTGTTTAGCCTTTATTTGCCCTAAATCTCCAATTTATAATGCCTTTCAGTTGTGCCTTTGTTTCAAAAAAAAAAAAAGTGTCTCAACACTTGTGTTGTGTTATGAAATGGACAAATTTAGGAAACGTTTTGTTTTGTTATTATGCTAATTTTGTTTTGCAAGTGGAATACTCTACGGGTGTGCAGGTCTAATGGTGTTGTGTAGGTTTCTCTAGACTCTGAAGTCATGGAACATGATGAGTAAAATGTCCAGGTTAGTTCTAATGGTTTATTGTATAATAACAGGTTGTGAAATTTTTCTAAAGTCCTAATTACGGGGGAAGCTCTGTCAAATTTTTTGAAGAAATGAGATTTTTCCTTTGTAAATCAGAATTTACTCATATAGGATCCATTCTTTGGTAAGCCCCAAACCAAGATATAATATTGTGCATATCATTTAATGTTTGCAGATCCTATGGTAAGTGACAAAGATTGTATCTTTGTGTTCATCATTTAGCCTTTTGCCTTAACCACCTTGTACTAGTTTTTGATTCCTAGGACCTATTTGATGTTTAAAGAAGTCGTCTACTTTCAATGTTAAATGATGTCCACGTAATTCATTATTTTGGTTTAGTCACGTGAATTAGATTGAGGCATTATAGTTTTTGGTATCACAGCTAGTTTTGATGTTGTTAAGTAGTAGGTGGATGCATTGTTTGTTTGTACTTTCTTTTCCCCACCACATGAACCAATCCTTGGTATATGTAGGTTGGTACGCTTTTCTTTTGTTTGCTTTTGTGATTTTCAGATATATTTGGATATTTCCGGTGTGAGCTGACTTGTGGTTGTGTTTGGTGAAGTTGTGTGGGTATCAGGTTCTGAACTACGGGGAAGAGTCGGTCCCATTCCAGGGAGGCACTCTTCCAGGAGATCAGTTTCTATATCTCCTTGTCGGTCGTGTTCTTTGCCTGCGCATCATACTCAGAGGAAGAGCAAGTTAGATCAGATTAGGTCTCTCAGAGAAGATCAGGAGCAGCAGAGGGAGGATATGGTAGCTATGAGGGAGATGATCCGGGAGTTGTTACTGGTCTTGGCTAGAATAGAGAAGACACCAGTTGAGGCAGTTGTAGTGCCATATAGTAGTTTAGAGGCTAGACTGCCTCTTCCCTCACTACCACTACCTCCTGCAGTTGTTCCAGAAGCGATGGGTGGTGGACTAGCCCAACCAGTAGTCCATCAGCCATTTCTATGAGGTCCGAGGTTGGATATGTAGCCTAACTAGTTTGTGATGGGAGAGAGTTCTGGCACTGGCACTGCATGAAAAGGATGTCAGAAAGCAAAAAAATGGGAGGTTGATCATTTCCTTAAGAACAGTGGCCAACTATTTTTAGACGTGGCTGATCCAATCGTTCCAGCCCAGTGGTTGGACAATCCTCTATTTGTTTTTTAGCATATTTCCTTTCCACGCCATCTGTGGTTGAGGGTGGTGATTGGAACATTATAGGATGTGGCCAACCTGTGGTGGAAGTCTGCCAATGCGGCATTCTATAAGAGTATTTTCCTTCGAAAGTTCAACATCAGAGGAGTTCAATGATTTTAGGCAGATGAAAGATATGTCAGTGGCACAGTATATAGCACAATTCTGAGAGTTGGAGTGATTTTGTCTAGAACAGTTTCAGACCGAGAGGGCTAGAGTACATCGTATGTGGATGGGTTGAAGTTTATCCTTTGACCTCTGAGTCTCCATGTTTCACCGAGGGAGGATGCTTAGTTAGTTGCATTGGGGGGCGAGCATACACATACCGAGATCAACATCGGTCAAACCTTAGGAGTCAAGGAGCCGATGGGAGTAGTTTGAGGGTGGTATTTAGAGGCAAAGACCAGACGTTGTAGCAGTAATGTATGCTTCGGAGAGTCACCGGACTCAATAGTTTCCTCGGTAAATAGCTGACATTTCCCTTCGCAGTAGAGATAGATATCACATATGCATATAAGCAGGGTGTACAACAAAACAGTTTGTTCAACAACATTTTATCTGCTAGATGTGTCATTGTTGACTTTCAGGAGTGTGCATATGGGTCACTGGGAGCTTATTTTAGCTCTAGTCAGGTGGGACATCAAGCTTTTGAATGTTCTACCCCATGGCAGGAGGTAGGGCCTCTTCCCCCACCTGCTAGAGCTTCTATTGCCCGGTAGTAGCAGATGCACCACACACTAGCTTAGAGGCTGTAGGCTAGAGGTCAGGCACAATGAGGCCTGCAAGTCCAGTCGTAGAGATGTGGTGCTGTTGCCGCCACTATACCATTCTTGGTGCCAAAAGACTGAGGAGTGGCAGACTTATGAGGCAATTGATGACCAAGGGCAATATCAAGACTAGGGACCTAGGTGAAGAATAGCATTGTTGTGTTTATGCAGCCACCACCGTAGATGAGGCAGTTTAGGATTTAGAGGTTATCACAAGTATTCTTCTCATCAGATATGTGCCTACTATTGTGTTATTTGATTCAGGTTGTGCCAACACATTGTTTTGTGCGAATTTGTTTTTAGGCTTGGTGTAATAATATAGGACCTAGGGTTTGATTTGATTGTGGCCACACTACTGGGTCTGTGGTCACTACCACTCTTTGTGTCAAAGGTACTATTGTAGTCATCCAATGGCGCACCTTCCTTTTGGATCCTAATTTGTTGCAGATGAAAGAGTTTGATGTCATATTTGGCAAGGAGTAGGCATGTGTTGCAAACAGGCAATCAGTGGCTTCAATAGTGAGAGTGGCCATTAGTCTGACTTTCAGAAGAATATCAAATTGGCACATGATGGGGATGAATAAGTGGATCAAGGTTTGAGTAAAAAGTGTAACACCCCAAGTCTAGTTTATGCTCGGAACTGAACTGGAATATCATTGGTCCCAGTTAGGTCGGCTAACCCAAATCCAACCTTGCAGATCTACTCTCGGCATCTCGAGATGAAAGATGTTTATCTCTATGCATAGATGAATATACAAAAATAAACTTAACATGCTACTACATAGATAACATGATAACAAAATAAGTACGATATAGTCGATAAAAATTCCAAAAAAATGGAACGGATAATTTTCCCTTTTACCATTTTATTCACATTTCACTTTTATCATTCAACTTATACATTAATATCTGTTTCAAATCATAATATCATGATCATATTTTCATACCTTACATTACATCACATCATTCTTAATATAATGACAACATAAACAAAATATTAACATTCTATCGTCTGACATGCGTGTGTGCATGAGATGTCACTGCTCGTCCGTCCAGGCTAGCTCATTCTACTCATGATCATCACTTACATATATTATAAAAACACGTCAGTAACAAGTGTTAGTGGTTCAAAAATCATAACTAATATCAAATTACCTATGAGAGAAAACTCTCATTTAAAAGAAAAATATCTTGAAATCTCTAAAGGGTATCTACTGAATTAAAATCATCTTTAACTGAACTGATCTGCTGTTGCTGATGCCTCTCTCGATATCTATCTCATTTCACTTTCTGGTCCCTTAGGACTACTATCATATTCTAAGCCCTTTTTCTTACTTCTATACCCACTCGCGTAGCATGATTGTCGGGATTTCCGGCTTACAACTGGCACATGCTACTTGCGAAGCATGGTTGTCGGCGGCTTTTACTGGCACATGCCACTTGTGTAGCATGGTTGTTTTCAGCTATGACTGGCACATGTCGCTAGAATAACATGGTTGTCGGGATTCCTGTCTTACGACTGGTTCATGCTACTTGCATAATATGGTTTTTGGTGGCTTTGACTGGCTGATGCCACTTGCGTAGCATAGTTGTCGAGATTCCAGGCTTACGACTAGCACATGCTACTTGCGTAGCATGGTTGTCAGCGGCTTCAACTAACACATACCACTTGCGTAGCATGGTTGTCAGGATTCTTGGCTTACGACTGGCACATGCCACTTGCATAGCTTGGTTGTCTGAATTCCCGGCTTATGGCAGGTACATGCTACTTGTGTAACATGGTTGTCGGTAGCTTCAACTAGCACATGCTGCTTGCATAACATGGTTGTTGGGATTCCCAGCTTACGACTGACACATGCTACTTGCGTAGCATGGTTTTGAACTTCAGCTAGCACATGCTCGCTTGTGTGGTACAGTTATCGAAAAATGTGAAAACTATACATATATATATATAGGTCTGTGGTAGGGATTTATATAATAGACCCGAAGGCAACTTATGGTGGATCTTGTTTTCGAAAACATACTCGAGGGATCTCATCCTTGAGGGTTATCAATCCGGAAGACTATTCGACTAAATGGTCCAAGCTAAGTGAGGATCTGATAAAACACCACACAACTCGTCCTACAATCTATAAATAATAAATCGCGATAGAATAGAACAATAAATCAAGGGCGAGTCCTAAATGGACCTAGTAGAAGCTCTGAGCGTGTCTTAGCATCTAAACGGTGAGCTCCTACTTCGTACCTAATCGCCAGTCATGCAGTGATGGCGACAAGGTTGTAGCTTGGCTTGAGTGAGGATCGTGGGGGAAAAGAGAAGGAAGAAAAGAAGAAGGAAGTTGGGTGAGAAGGATGGTGGTGGCTGAATGATGACAGTGTCAGAAGTGTGAAATATATAGGTG
>JAURVB010000775.1:0-16865 GCA_033002965.1 Piper betle
GGTAATGTAAAACCCTGACTCGAGTAACGGGTTTTACATTCGGGGTACCCATTTTAAAGAAATGACTTGGCCCATTACGTTGCACTTTGGGCTGGGTTGTTACAATGAATATGAAAATTAGTCGTGCATGTGAGCCGGCACTTGCTTAAGTATGTTTACTCACAGACTAGTGTGAGGCAATCTTGAAGTTTCATAAGTGTTTGTGGGTAATGGAATACCCATTTATTAGATTGTATCAGATATTTTTCGTACCAGCAACACTCGTTACTGACGTTTTTCATATAATACATGTAGATCTTCAAAATCCTGAGTCGACTTTGGTGAAAGGACAAGTAAGTGCTACACACAATTGAGCTTGGCTCATTTATTCTTTTTCTTACTTTTACTTATAGTTGATGTGTTTTGACACGTATTTAACAATATATTCCATTCTCATGACACTAAGCGGGTTGTTTTGATATATTTTATCGATCGAGTCGTACCAACTAACAATTTTAAACATGGCTTGACTCAATCGTAACATTTCTGATTTGGTTCTCAAGTGAACCAAAATTGTTACAAGTTGGTATCAGAGCCATGTCTTGGTCTATTGAGATGAATGACTTTTGTTTTAAAGCAAGTGTGTGGAGTTGTCCTTAGCCAAGCCAACAAGTATTTTCTTTGGTTTTTCTTATGATTTAAGATTGTGTGCTCAGTAAGATCTAAGTAGTACATGTTTCAGTGTTAACGGTTTGAGAAGTTATGAGATGGATTTAAGATCATGATTTCCGTAGATATCGGGACCTCACTGGAATGTCCATATAAGCTCAGAGATACGTCTTTCCTTTTGTCGTGTCAGAGATTTGGATGACAAAAGAGTGTCCACATCCACATGCTCAGTTAACTGAGGATGAGTTGGATGGTGACCGGGAGTACCTAGAATTTTGGCGACCACACTGTAATACTTGCCCGCCTTTTGCATGTCACCACAACAGTCCTTCCTTGGGACATGGTCTATATTGTGAGACAAAGTTATTAGAGATGACACATACACTGACCAAGTTAGTTGGTGCATGAGTTTGACCACCACTGTATGCCCTAGATAGATCAATTAGGCATAGTTTTGAGGTCTATTTTGGAGAACTTGGACCTTCAGACAGATCCCTGTGGATGAAGAATGTGGCTATGGTAGTGGAGCCACTGAAGTACTTGGAGCACAAATGAGAGTTTGGACAGATGAGTTATGGACCACTTTCAGGAGATAGCAGTGGATGACGATGAGTCACAAGGTAGATCTACTGTCCCATGTACACTTCACCGCCTGCCCCTCTTCCACTAGTGTATGTCTATCCCAAGAATATTGTTGGCCACTCTTCAATAGACAGAGACATGAACACAATGAGGATAAGTGAGATAACCTTTGACCGTGGATTTAGATGGTTGATAGGATTCCACTCGATCTACCATGGTCGGATTAGTGATGGCTATTGAGAACCAGTTGGTGTTTATAAGAGTAGTCACCTCAGATTGCAGGAGATAAGTGTAGGCCCTGCAATGGATCACCATTGTACATGTCACCACTATGATCCAGACCACTTCAGATCAGACACGCATAGTTGGATAACGTGAACGGAGTTGATAGTTGCTACCTATGATGAGACAGACACATGGAGGATGACACGTAAGAGATAGTAATGGGTTCATGAAGTACATGATCAGGATCAAACTTCAACACCTGAGTGGCACAACTGTCATTGCACAACTAATGTCTGTCTTTGATGCCCAACCACTAGCCATGATGCACAACCACTATCCATATATTGCACTACCGCCGACCGATTGGAGTAGTTGTTGTGGAAGTAAGGGCCAAGTAGCTACCTCACCCTTCAAGAGAACAACTACTTGAGGATGTTCTTCGCATTGCATACAGACCACATGTCATAGTTTTAGAGTAGAGTAGGGTTAGAGATTGAGGACAAGATATACCTACGGTAACATCAACTAGATAGAGGAAAGTTAGGTGCATTGGAATTATTCAGATGTGATAGCACATGATTGACATCACAAGTTATCTTGCATACCATCACCATAACCTGACATCCTTAGGTCAGATGTGTATTGCAAGATAGTGTTAGTGATAGTCTCATATGCATCCATATGGACAGAGTCAGAGAACATGGTAGTATGATCTCCAGATGGAGTGGTCACTATGGTCAGATTGTTTGGTCAGCATGACAGTAGATGTATGAGTTATGGCTAGGGTATAAAGATCAGATGATTAGCAGATGGTAAGACATGCAGTGTGACCTTAGCTAGGGAGAGGAGTTTGACTCATATTAGAGCCTTTGGCCTAGATGGTGGGTTCAGTGAGGGAGTGTCCTTGAGGGAGAGTGTTTTCCTTGTGTTTTACTAGCACAATTAGGTCCTTACCTTGAGACATAGGATTTAGCCTTTGCCCGAGTATAGGAGGTATCTTCGTGGTACTGTTTAGGACTTACAATGCTGGTAATTGATAACAGACCAATCTAGAGGAGACAACTTCATCCAAGCTTGGGAGTAGCAGGGATAGAGACTTCAATCAGACCAGACTGTGCTAACCAAATAGAAAGACACCAGTATGCTCATCTTGGCTTATGGCTTTTCTTGAGAGTCTACCACAACGGTAGTAGTTATGTGAGTCAAGATTAGTGCTACAAATCAATACGGGATAGCAGGTCACATACCATTGAAGAACGGATAAGGCACATGTCAAACCTCACTATGAGTCCCTGTAGACTCGATGAGAGATAGAAGTGCATGACTAGTATCGAGAAACACATGCCTACTATTAGTTAATTAAACTAGATCCACTTAGGAGCTGTATCTTAGACTTGTCATTAATTGGCTATTCCATAGGCTGGCCACCTATGGTGGAGTCCAATCATGATGATCTTGCAGGCATGTCCATGGACCTACCCATATTTGTGAGTCACACAGTATCCTATAAAGAGTTTCATTACTCACCGTGACTTAGACAGACATCCTTACATCACCACAAATAGAGACATGATGTCAGACTATGTGAGGATGAGATACCTCCCAGTTAGAGTCCTAGAGCAGTGAGACTAGTTTTTCACAAGAAGTCTAAGCTCTTTCCACATAACCAACCAGAGATGTCAGACAGAGCCAAGCTTTCACCTGAGCATTTGCATATTCATCTTTCTAGATATACTAGTCCTACCATCAGTTCACCTGAAGGTTAAGGTGAGCAGAATTTGACTAGCGTACATACTACAAACCCAATTCAGACTCCACATCTCTATGCAAAGTATGTTTTCATACTCCTTGAGACATGGTATACATGTACAGGTGTTCTTGCCATCATACCGTCACAAAGATTCCCTTCAGCAGTAGTGAGTGGTTGTACAGATAGTTATATGAGGCATAGCAACTATCCTTATTATATTATGGAATAGAGTGAGATAATTGATTTAGGACCAAATTAACTAGGACCTGATGAGCAGTCTAGTTCCTCTTACAGGGACACCTGAGTGTTTGACATAGAGTGGTGACTTGGAGCCATACAGCTCATTAGCATTTACTTTTATTTGGTACTATAGTCCAACATATGCTAGCAGGACTCATAGTTCACCCTAGTATATCCGCATGACTTGGAGCAGAGTGCCTTGAGGGTATACGTAGTTGACTTGTCACATTGATGAGGATCAGGGAGACATGGGTAGATGTTAGGCCGCATACCTCCCATAGACATAGTTTCTTTTGATGTAGCCTAGACTAGTACCATACTGTACTTTGGAGTACCTACTTGACCACCCAGTAGACCCTTAGGGGTGAACCTAGGTTTTTCCTGCCGAGATCATTGCATTCCAATCCCCAAAGTTTGCAGCAACCTTAGGAGCTAGTCCAGTGATACGATTAGAGCATGTATGTTCAATCTAGTCAAATTATTCCAACATGTATGGCATGTTTCACTAGATGATTCGATCATGTGTAGTGCGTCTAGCCAGATTATTAAAGAGCTAGCAAGCTTCATTAATGTTCAGAGTTCTAGCAACATATTGGTCTGCTTGGACCATGTGTAGCTAGCTTTCGAGGGAAAACTACCAGATTGCCAACAAGGTGACATCTTAAGTTGGGTCTTTTGACCGTAGTTGATGAGAAAATTTTGAGGATGGAATTTTTGTAAGGAGGAGAGATTGCAAAACCTCAACTTTGGGTTAGAGCTTTACCCGATTGTAGTTTTTCTGGTTCGGGATTTTATTGAGTTGGTTCGAACATGCTCAAGCCAGAACAATTTTAAGAATATGAGTATGATGCCCAGATGGCCATATGAGAATGTTAAGGAGGTTGAGTATGCCCGATATTCATATGATAATTTCAGTTATGATATAGTAGAACATGAGTTATAAGTGTATACACAAGGTATACATATGATTTTTATGAGTTAGCCATGGTTTTAGGCCTTGATCTAGGCAGTTGCAACATTTAGCATTTGTTTGAGATTTTTTGGATAGTTCATTTTCATGCAGCATAGGAATTTTGAATCACTCGATTGTGCCCTTGTGGGCCCAACTTGAATGAGTTCATGGTTTAAGGTTCATTTAACCTTTTTACCTCAATTCATGCATATAGAGTCACTTTTAGAACTCAAGCCAGTTTTGACTTTTTACAGTCTCGATCGGAGCTTTCCGTCCATATGTATATTACATATACCCATAGGTGGGCCCCACTAGGTCACAAGTTGTCGGACATTCAAATCGTGCTACGTGGCAAAATCTGAGCCATCCAAGTCAACCCTAGTTTTCTCCCATTTATATTTCAAGCATTTCCAATGATTTTTAGAATTACACCTCTAGCACTACCAGCACTTTAGCTTGCCGCCGGTGAGACCCAGCCCCTTCTCCAGCCACCGCAATGGCACCCCATGACTGCCTTGTGGTTGGCTTTCCATTCATACCTCTCACGACCACTAACGCCGCTGGCGATGGAGTTTTTGAAGCTGGATTCCGCTGCCGCCGCCACTCTTTCAGGCCATTTTTCGGTGCCGGCGAGCCACTTTTGGCAGATCCAATCACCCAAAGTACTTCATCATGCCAAGATCTCTATTTTCAGACAACCCATGACCACCACAATGGCCGCGATTGTCGCCGGTGACAGCACCGCAACCAATGGCGATACCGCCATGTTTCCAGCAATTTTTAGGCCAACTAGTGGCCGAACTCAGCTGATCATCACTACCTCAACCTCTGCCTTGATCCACCCTTTCGATCCCAACACTGCTATGCCGTCGTCGGCATTTTCGGCCATGGACAATGGCCGCCCCGTTAGGCCCGTTTGCCAGTGATCTAGTCCACCTACCTATGTCGAAGTCTGCATACCCGTGTCTGAGTCTGGCTACCGGCATCCGCCTCTGCCTACCAGCATCTACGTCTGCCTACCAGCATACACGTCCTCATTCGCCTGCATGATCTTTTCACTAGCCTGCCAGCTCATGTCCTAGTCTGCAAGTCTAGTTTCCATTTAACCCAAACCAGGTTGGTTCAGCCCATTTGGTTTAGTTTGGTTTAGCTCAGTTCAGTTCAGCCAATTTTCAACCATTTTTTATAATTCGAGAACCCCTCCGCCCACCCACATCCTCGTCCGCGTACCCTCATTTGCCTACCCGCATCCAAGACCGCCTACCTGATCTTGTCAATAGCCCGCCTGCCATGTCCAAGTCCACCAGTCCAATTCATTTCCGCCAAGTCAACCCAGTCCATTTACCAGTTAACTTAAACCGGGTTGGTTTAGCCCATTTGGTTCAGTATGGTTTAGCTCGGTTTGGTTCGGTCAACCCATTTTTTACCATTTCTCGACCGTTTTTATAATTCAAGAACCCCTATATTAGTTTAGATACATATTCACCTTGCTTAGCATGTTTGGATGTTATAAGTATTTTTCTTAATTTATTAATTATTTTATTTAATTAATTATTTACTTATTCATGATTATTCATTTCTTGTTATTTATATATTTATTGATTATGATGAATGATTATGTGACTAATTATTGTTGCTGATAATGTATTTATTTATAGATGTTATTTTTGTTTATGCTTATCTTATATTGATGAATTAATTGATTGATTATTATTTATTTTCGTACTCGTGTTATTACTTATATGTATTTAGTCGAATGCTTGTATATGTCATATTTATATTATTATTCTTCATGATTAATTAATAATAGTTATTTATTTATTTATTTATCTATGATTAAGTTAATTAATTAAATGGTTGTATTTTTTAATTATTTATATGTTTATTAACACAAGTATATATGATATTTACTCATGTTTTGTCATATATTTATATAGTATAATTATATTATAATTTTTGATTGGAGTATTATTTATTTTCATATGTTTATTATTTAGCTAATTATCTATGAGTGTGTTTATTTTTTATTTTTTATTTGTTATTTGTTATTATTATGTCTCGATTTGCATGCCAGGTGTTTAGTTGTAGGCTCATTAGCCCTGTTTTCTTTATTAGGATGTAATGATGATATAAGCACATGCCACAAGCTTGCATCGTATAGAAATGTTAGTATTTTACTTAGCAGTGGTTTTGATGTATGTTATGAAGTCCGAGCTTGTCATAGATGTGTTGATGTGCGTGGAGCTTGGACCACATGTCTATAGGACTCTTCCTTTCTGCTTGACTCCCTTCATGTAGAGTTTAATCATGTTTTAGACATAGGACGACATCGGTGGTGTTTTATCAGATCCCTTTGATGTCGGGCCATCTAGTCGTGTTTCCTACACGTGTTTAACAAAACTACGAAGATGAGAACCCTTGTTGGTTTTCGAACTGAAGCTCCAGAAATATATGATACAAGCCTCTTTCCTAAGCCTATTATATGAGTACACACATTTTTACAAATTTTATGAATAAGAGAGTGAGCGGTGAGGAGATATGTATGAATCACATTAGTACCCCTTCAAACCCTAAGGTAGTGCAGTGTATGAGGGTATTGCATAATGCAGCACATTTCTAGAATTTGAGGCACTAACTAAACTATTTAGTTTGCCACTTGAGTACCGTGGTGAGTGAAATATGGAAGATGTGAGGGCATAAGCATTGTATGTATGAATATAAAAATTAGCTCTGCATGCAAGCTAACACTTGCTTAAGTATGTTTGCTTACCACCCAATGTGAGACAATCTTGAAGTTTCATATTTTTTCGTCGGCAATGGAATACTCATTTGCCACATTATATTAGTTATTTTTTGGACCAGTAACACTTGTTACTGACGTTTTTCATATAATATATGTAGGCCTTCAAAATCATGAGTCGATTTTGGTGGAAGGACAGATAAATGCTACACACAATTGAGCTCAGCTCATTTATTTCTTTTCTTACTTTTACTTATATTTAATGT
Source organism: Piper betle (assembly GCA_033002965.1). Lineage (NCBI taxonomy): Eukaryota > Viridiplantae > Streptophyta > Magnoliopsida > Piperales > Piperaceae > Piper > Piper betle. Next base: position 7,404 of record JAURVB010000775.1, read on the forward strand.
GCTTTGACGCATATTTAACAATGTCTTCTATTCTCATTACACCAAGCGGGTTGCTTCAATTTATTTTATCGATCGAGTCTTACCGACCAATAATTTTAAACATGACTTAATTCAATCTTAACATTTCTGATTGGGTTCTTAAGTGAAGCCAAATTGGGGTGTTACAAGTAATGACATAACAAGTACAGACAGCTCATGACCAAAGAGGCCCAGCACTTGCAGAACTAGAGAAGAAGCATGGCAGTAATGACAGGACAGGATTAGACAACTCAGGATCGGAAATGTCCAGCACATGCAACAACATCAGTAGAACTTGCCACCTCGCTGCAATAGCAACCAACAAGGACGTACACAATCACGAGTGCTGATGTATCTGAGGATGCAACAACCAATAATGATAGGGGCACGAGTGTTTAGTTGCTAGATTCAGTTCAGCGGATAGCTCACAAGGTTGAAGCCTCCTTGATCTTAAATTTCGAGGAAGAAATTTTATATGGAGGGAAAGTTATAAAACCCGCGACTCAAGTTAGGGTTTCATAGTTAGATCCGGTCGGTTCAACAGTTATTTTTAGTTTAGTCAGTTTCAGAATCGTGTGCTGAGCCGAGGCAAGTCGTGTGCTATGAGCCATAACGGTCATGTGTACCCAAGTATATAATGATAACATCAATAAGGCAACACTAGAATGAGTTATCAAAGTATATGAGTGTATGCCCAATTTTGTTTTTTTTCAGTAGACCGTCAAATTAGAATTAGGTTGTTTATCATGTTAGGATGCGTTATTTATTATTTATGGATCGGTTGATAGGTTTAGAACATGTTACTCTATGTTATTGAGTGTATTTTATTTTATGGTATTTTATCATATTTGTTTTATATTTTTTAAAATTTATTTATTATTTTTGACTCACGCATGAGAGTAGTCAACTTTTATTAACAAAACTACCCTTACCCCTATACATCTTCCCGATTCTTCTTCTCACCGACTCTCTTCTTCCCTCGACACCACTCCCACAATCACTGACCCTTCCACCGATGAGCACCACCACCGGCAACATCACTGCTGGCCATCCTCTTCCTTCCTCCCCCACCTTGTTCCTCCTCCCTTCCCTAGCAGAGTCGCCACGCGCCCGGTTCCGCCACTGTCACCTCACCATCGTTGACTACCAACCCACACCGCCACCTACCAATCCTGCGGTCTCCCTCTCTCGTCATTACCAAAAGCAGCCAACCAATTTCCCCTCCCATGGACCGCCACCGGGATCAGCCTTGACGGCCACATCATTCCAGCCGGACTTCTTGCACTAGCCATGGCCAGACCCCCTCCTCCTTCTTCCTCCTTCCACTGAGCTGATTTTCTGCGTGTGGCTTTGCCGAGTTTCCACTGCACTCACCTGTGCCCTGCCACAGTTGCCGCTGGCTAATCATCAGCAGACAGAAGTGAGCACACCGTTCCCTACCCCGATCAAGGTCGAGAGCATCCACATCTTTTAGAATCCTTCTCTTTCTCTCCGGAGCAGACCTTCCTGCCACTGCTGGCGAGTTTTCTGGTGGACTGCCGGAACAGTGATTCCTTCTGCTGTGCTCAGCCTGCGCTGCGTGGTTCTCCTTCCCTTGCCAGGACCACCATCCCCACCTTCCCCTGGTTGCCGGGAATAGTTGGTTGCTGCTGGCTGCATGTGTTATTGCTCGATGGCAACAGCCGTCGTTTACCAGACTTCGTTCACAGCCAAGCCCTTGTAGTAACCCAACCAGCCTTGTTGAGTACCGGCTGACCAACGCTCCCTGTCAGCCATCGTCGTCATCGTCAACGCTCCCTGTCAGCCATCGTCGTCATCTCCCTGTATAGTGGTAGTCCCAAGGGATATAAAAGAACCATGAGAAAATGTCGAGGGAAGCATCAATAGACCAGTTAGTTCAAGATGTTGTTGAGTTTACGACCTGATGGCTCCCCAGTAGTTTCCCTTATGAGAGTTCAGCAGAAGTTATATATGATTTTTCTTCAAAATGAGAGTCAGCTTTCATTTAACAAACTGTTATAATTATTTTAGGACGAGTAACAAATGTTACTGACAATTTTTATTATATATGTAGGTGATGATTAGGAATTTGATATGCCAGCCTCGACAGACGAGTAGTGACTATTATGAGCACATTGTTGTGTTTTGATTATGATGTATTAGTTAATAATGCAATGTATGATGCTGAAATGACTGAACAATGTAGAAATGATATAATAGATGTATGAGATGAAATTCACAGATGGCTCAAGGCCCAATTTATGAACATGAAATTGTAAATATGATAATTATGACAAATGAAATGAACAAAAGGGTTGGACCAAGTTTATGATTATAATGATGATGATATGACGTTGTTAAGTTATGAATTGAATGTTTTATGTTATGTTGTGATGTTAATTTATATTCATATATATTATTGTTTGACAGTGTGACCCTTATTGTACTTTTAGCGGAAACTCAACTTGTTTTAATTTAAGCTTTCTATACTTTATCATAATTTAAATGATTGGTTATGAGTGTGATTGCATGTGACATGTCATTCACGTAGTATCATATTAGGTTCCTTGCATGCCATGCATGCATAATGATAATTATCTTTCATCTTAAGACGTCGAGAATAGATCTATTTAGATTAGGTTTAGGTTAGCCGAGTTAATCGGGTGACCCATAACATTTCGGTTCAGTTTGCGAGTGAGCTGACTTTTGGTTGTTATAGGCCTCATGGTAGATAACACCATATTTTTCCTAATCCTGATTCACCATGGGAAAGTGAAGAGTTTTTAGGGGCGAGTACTGTAACGACCCGCCATTTGTCACAACATTGTGGGCCTAGCTGGCCAGGTGTTACTCACAATTAAGCAAATATGTCTAACATTTTTTATTTAACAAAAACATATATAAAGATCCCACAGTCTTAGACCGTTTCCCAGTAGCCACACTTATTTCTCAAATAAATAATAAAAGGAGTCCTCATATTTATTTTGCTCCATGCCCTGGTTGTCAATCACCTAATTTCGTATATGCACACCTGCGGAGGCAATTCCGCGTTAGCGATTACAACACTAAGTAGTATAATAGATAAAACAAATCAAGTACATTCCACTATTTCCTTATGTTTATTTTAATATGCGGTGGAGCAATTCCGCTATACTCCAAAACAATACGGAGGAGGTATCCGCTATGATCCGCACACCCCGGCCGTAGCCCTTTTGTGGGGAGGCTACTACTACCGTCTCCAGTGCCAGTGCTTCGCACACCCCGGCCGTAGCCTTTTTGTGGGGAAGCTATCACTGCACTCAGGTGATTGCTACGCCCCGTTTGTGGGGAAGCTCTCACTACCAATTCTAGTGCCAGTGCCTCGCACACCCCGGCCGTAGCCTTTTTATGGGGAGGCTATCACTGCACTCAGGTGAATGCTACGCCCCGTTTGTAGGGAAGCTCTCACTGCCAACTCTAGTGCCAATGCCTCACACACCCCAGCCATAGCCTTTTTATGGGGAGGCTATCACTGTACTCAGGTGAATGCTACGTCCCGTTTGTGGGGAATCTCTCACTGCCAACTCTAGTGCCAGTGCCTCACACACCCCGGCCATAGCCTTTTTATGGGGAGGCTATCACTGCACTCCAGTGCGATGGAGGAATCGTTGTGCCTCGCTAACCTCGGCTGTAGCCTTTTTATGGGGCGGCTATCACTACTCCAAAACAATGTCGATGCATTACACAATTTATGCACATAATACGACCCTGTGTCGGACTGAGTCAATTCTTTGACCCCGGTTGCACTCGGTGCATGGTGGTCGAATCTGGGCTCAGGCCGACCTAGGCTACCAACAAGGAAAGTACGATGTTCTACCTATTATATGTACCTGACTGGTGATTTTGTCTGACTGTGACCTGTGAACCCTAATCTGAATGAGGGCATAAAATTATACATTAGTATAATTTTATTTTGCATGAACCTACATGCAACTTACATGACTAATATACTATCAATTTTAAATGATGTAATTAGTTCATGTTAGTCTTCATTCCTAATTAAATTTTTAGCAATTCTAATGATAATTAATTATTAATTATCCCCATCCAAATCCCCATTATCTAATTGATAATTTAAATATTAACATGTCCATTTACAAAACAACTAAGCAATCGACAAGAACCCCATGCATAAGACGCTGGAGATCTAGCAACTTGGCAGGGCGTCTTCAACAAACCTTGCATGCAAGAATCCTAATGGAAACAAATAAGATGAGGGATGAAATACTCACACAGTAATGGGGAGGTCGCCTAGGATGGAGATGAGGGATGAAATACTCCCTCCTCCTGTATATATATACACTTCAACCATTCCCTCCATTAAATTCCCATACCCCATCATCCATTAGTATTTCCTAGGTTCAACAAGTCCCTTTATTAAATTCTCACACCCCATCATCCATTGGTATTTCCTAGGTTCAACGATCCCTTCATTAAATTCTCACACCCAATCATCCATTCATGAATAGGTATTTTCTAGGTGACTTTAAGTCGAACCATGACCGGTCAACTTGATAACCAACCATATCGGTTCATCTATATTTATTTCATAATATTTAGGTTCAAGTCTTGTAATAATTTTCATGGTTCTTACTAGTACAGTGCTCAATTCTTCACATCTTCCTTCTTCTTCCTCTTTATAACCCCCAAGCTTTTTTTCTCTCCACCACTTTTCCTCTTTAGACTCCATCTTTTATTTTTCTCTCTGTGAGATGTGAGATCTTTTATCTTTTCCCTTCCTTGCTCATCATATTTCTTGCATATAAGATATTTATCTTATTATTTTCATGCATAAATAGCATCTTGGGTATGCTTAGATTTGGTCTTGTGCCTATTTGGCGGTTCAAATATTTTTTGTGCCGAACATGTTGTTGTCGTCGTTTTTTTGCATGTATCTTCACATCGATGCTTTTTCTTGGTTGCACCTCCTTGTTATTCATAATGAAGATCAATTAAAGTGGCTGCTTTTGCAACTGTTTGACTAATCCATGATAAAAATAATAATATTTCATTTAGATATATTACTAGATTTACCATTAGTGGGATATGAAGTATAAAATTAAGTATTAATTAATATATTAATAAATTAAAAGAGTTATTAAAATATTATGGTGGTATAATCACAATCATTGAACTTTAAAAATGTACTTGGAATTAATAAAGTTTGAACCTATATCAGATAAAGTAATTTTACAAGTGAATTTTATGAATTTCAATACAAATTATATTAAATAATAAAACACAATGGTCTAATATATTTTTGGATATTGATTAGAAATGTTAAAAATTAATAAATTATTATTATTATATTTCATGATAATGTCATTGGAATCAAATTCTAAAGTTACAAAGTTTATATAGTAAATTCAAATATGAATGATTAATTTTCATAAAATAATAAGTATGCCATATTTAATCATATGTAAATGGGTATAATAAATAAGATTGTCACTTTAATTAATTAAGTAAACTAAAGAGTTGATTGTACTAAGTTCGGACTAATAATATTATAGGCAAGTGAATTTACTTTTTAAAATAATTGTTGGTTGATAACAATATTTATTGAGTATTATTATTATACAAAAAATGTTTATTCGGGTGGTGTATTAAACGTCATCAATTAATAAATTAAAATTAAGTTCTTTCAATTATTATAAGATTAAGTTGGTATCTTTATCATGTATAAAATGAATATTTTGAAATGAAGCAAAATATATGAATATAGTAATTAAGTACATACCAGTAATTTGGTAATTATTTGTGGTTGGCTAAATGTGACTTATGAGTTGAATGGTTAATTTAAATCTTCTAAGCTTGGACTTATATAATTACATTATGTGAATAATTAATTATCTCACTGAACTTATTGTAAATATTGGAAATTTAAAGTTTAATATTCTTGAATGGTGCATGCTTTATTTTGTACATTTCATGCATTCATTTAGTATAAAGTTATACTTATATAGGATCGTGCTCATAGTTGTAGGTGTCTCCACAAATTTCCAGGTTCGTATAATGATTATGAATTTTTAGTACTCAATTGAGGACTCGGTCATTTTATGTTTAGACTCGACTTACTCATGTTAAACATGGAAGAGTGGTCAATGAGTTATTCTAGCTCAACATGATACATGAAAGGATTATAATTAAAATGAATTAATCTTCCCTCATGCCGAAAAAGGTGTCAGAGGACCCATTATGCACTTATGGTATAAAGAAGGTGGGCCTTGGCAATATCGATAACCATAGATTAGGCCCAAGGTGTATATGTACATGTATGGGAGAGTAGCCTAAAGGCAAGGAGCTCAACATAGGCTCGGATAATAAGATAATTGAAATGATAAAAAATTGAAATGATTATTCCTTGACTTTCACTTTTATTATATGATTTAGTGATTTTAGCACTAACATGACATTGTGTTTAAAGGAGGATCTCCATGTTAATGGTTGAGAAGGGAATTCGACTACGTGCTATGACTCTTCTCTTAAGGACCGTTGTCATATTATATTAGATTTGTGGACTTTCCTTAGTTTAATTGAGTTAGGCATGGACAATTAAATCGTTCTCAGGGGACCTACATCATTTTTAATTGCTTTAGTATATTTTTTATGAATTAACTACATGAACACACTCTCATTTAATCATATTAAATTAGCATGACTTTTCATTCATATAATATATTTTTTTGTATATTTATCTTTTGGAAATTCCTTTGTTATCATATTTATCTCTTTTGTCGTTCAATCATCTCTTTCTAATAATGGCCAGCTTGTATTTTTAGGTGGGTCGTTACATTTTCTTTGCACACATTAGGGTTAAACACCATGACTTTTGGCTATCAAAGCTCCTATCGAAGTGGGTGTTGAACTTAATAGACCTCTTATATGTCCTTTAAGTCTTGATAATTTTGATCCTTATAAGTGTTCACATACTATAATGAGTTAGTTAAAGAGTTTTTAGTGTTCTCTCATCAAAATAAGGTTCAATATTCTTCACTGTTTTGATAATGATAGCGTAAAATGGTGTTGCAAAGAGACAAAGCCCAACTCTTAAGGATATGGTAAGAAGTATGATTAGTCATTCTTCACTACTAGAATCACTTTTAGGAAAGGCACTAAAGACTGCAGTTTATATTTTGAACCAAGTTCAAAGCAAATTTGTAGCAAAAATCCCATACAAGTGGTGGTGGGGTAAGAAGCCTAGTAATATGCACCTACATACATGTCTGGGGATATCCGGTTGAAGCATGACCTTATAGGTTATATGATAATAAAGTGGATTCCAAAATAATTAGCTACTACTTATTTGGGTACTTGAAAAGATCAACAAGATTCAAATTTTATGATCCTTCAACTTCATCCTTTTTTGAAATAGGGCTAAATTTATTGAAGATGTTGAATACAATGGAGTGATATATTAGTAGAGAAATTGTGTTTGAAGAGAAGTGTCTTACCATTGTCAATTCAATTCCAACTGATACAAAAAATATATTTCCTATTATTCCTCCTATTCCATTTTACAAACCATCACCTATTCCAATTGATGAGATCAACAAACTCAAATTTAAGTGCCTTTTCATAAATTTACTAGAGAAAAGAGAAAAGATTTTGGATGATTATATCCTTCATCTCAATGAGTATTCATTTGATCTGACATCTTTGACTCTACATTTTTCAATCAAGTCAAAGGGAGTCCAAAATGTAACAAGTGAATTAAAGCCATGAAGAATATGAGATGAAATCCTTTGAATACATTAACATTTGGGATCTTGTTGAGTTACCTAAAGGTAGCATCAAAAGATATAGAACATGACTAGTTGGTAATGGTTTCACACAAAAGTAAGTAATTGATTTTAAATAGACTTTCACTTTAGTTTCAACGAAAAACTCTTTTAGAATCATTATGATACTTGTTGCTCATTATGATTTAGACCATCATCAAATTGACTGAAATACAACATTTCTTAGTAGACGTATTGATGAAACTATATATGTAACCTAACTTTGGGTTACAGTTTTACCCGATTGAAATTTTTCCCGGTTCGGGTCAGTATTGAATTGGTCCGAATGAGCTCCTGCCAGACCTATTTTCAAACTATGAATATGGGCCCAGGTGACTCGTATGAGTATGTTAGTGGCTGAGTATGTCTAACAAGTATATGATAGTTTTAGTTATGATATTGCAGAACATGAGTTATTAATGTATACATAAGGTATACATATGATTTTTATGAGTTAGCCAGGGTTTAACACTTACATCTAGGCTGTTGCTACTTATATATCCGTTTTGGATTTTCAGGGTATCTCATGTAAAACCCGGGGTGTCCTCTCGAGGGGTTTCACTGTAGTTGTTACTTGAATCAGCTTAGTAGGGCTGACCCTTCTTGCTGTGGTTCATATATGGTATGGTGTAACTTGTCCTGCCATAGCCCCCTTTCATGCCCAGTATGCCTGATTGGATGCGGCATGCCCGACTTGTTTATGCTTGGTCCAATTTAATAGTATATAGCTGGATATTAGGACTGTGTTCCTCGCGTGTCTTTTGTATGCTTGCCTTTTGTTTGATAACCTTTCAAACTGTCCTATGGGACCTGCAGTGCAATTTTCGAGGTGGGCCCGATCACTTCAGGGTAAAAACCTTAAGTTTTTAGGTTTTGAGATAACCCAACCCATACCTTTTTAGCTAGCCCAACCCATACATCCTTATCTATCCAACCCATATCTCTATAAATATGGCACCAATACCTATATAGGTATGACACCCATAACTCCATGACATCACTAAGACAACCCATATTTATATAGGTATGGCATCCATACCTCTATAGGCCCATACCTCTATATGTATGGAACCCATACCAATGACATCACCAAACCAACCATCATTTTTCTATAATATCCACTCCTTCCCTCACCTTTTCAGCATTTCTCCTTCCCCCTCTCCTCCAACCACTTTCTTCTACTCACCTTGGCCTTATTCTTCCTCCTTGGAGCTCCAAGAAACCCCTCCACGTTCCTAGCATCCTTGAGTGGTAGGCTTTGAGGTTGGACGCCTCAAAAGACCTGCCCTTGGTCTTCACTCGTTAGCATCAGGTTTGGGCTGCCTCTGTTGCACATTGTTTGATGTGCATTGCTTATATGAGTCCATGAAATTATTTTTAGAACATTTGTATAGTGTATATATGCATGTTATAAGAATTTTGAAAACCCATTTATTATATTTGGACAAGTAAGTAAATAGATATGATTTTTATAATGCATATAGGTCACTGACATGCACCGTTTTAGTATAAAAATCATATCATGCCATAATAAAGTTTCATTTGCACGATTCTTATTTTGTTGCACTCACAAAACATAGATCTACAACTTTTGTGTTGGGTGTTTTACCTGACATGGCCTATA